>RPOG01001807.1:0-124578 GCA_008086565.1 Thalassoma bifasciatum
TGGTGGCATTCCTGTGGCCGCTGACGTCAGGAGGTTTTGGCCTCTGCTTTAGAATCACAATGAAGTAATGGACGTGTGTGTCATTTTGTGGAACAAGTCTATTGATTGTGGTTAAGGAAACAATGCTTTTTTTTCCGTCTGGAGGAGAAGGTTGTTCATGTTGTGGTCGATCGTCTTGCACTTGTGGCTGCAGTTTGATGTTCTCCAACGTTGCTGGAGATAGTCTGTGAGGTTTTACATGAGCTCATGGAAGGAAGGAAGGAAACTGACATGATTCCTTTCGATTTTCTGGTTTAACCTAAAAAGGAGCCAGAAGTTCCCACTTTATTATCCTACTGATTTTGCTGGAGATGATTCTGAGATGTTTAACCTCAACCCAAACCTGCACAAAAAGTAGTTAGACAAAAAGGCAATTTTCTAATATTCACATAACTGTTTGGTGGACAAAGAATAAAGAGTTCAAGTTACTATATTCTCATCTTTGAATTTTTTTTTTAGTCATGTTAGATCCATTTTACACGACAATGCTTCATAGTGTTTCACTCTTAAAAACGCAGTCAAAAAAATCTGCATTTACATGGAAATGTAGGCTTAAAAAATGCTGTTGTTTGCATGTCAGGACTGTAGATGACAATAACTTTAGTAGCTGTTCACACACCAACTGTTAAAGGGCTGAAGAAGCGCTGAACTGATCCTCTGATTGCAGAAATAGTACAATAGATGTACTTTTTTTTAAAGGCAGTCTATAGATTCAGCAGCACAAAAACGAAATGATAGGTCCCAATTGTTGTTGTTGTTTAGTTCACACATAGCACAGTGAAGGTTTAATGTGCATGCACAGAGCTGGCCGTGACGTTACCATTTCTACTGAAAATGCCGGCTGGTTGTTTATGCAGCAACAGTGGAAACAGCATTATAGAAAAATTCCAATCTTGAGGCTGTTTTCATGAGTGTGCGTTTGAGGTCGATAGAAACATTGTTTTTGTCTAAAAAGGGAGGCTGAAATGCAACAATACTTTTTTCCTTTTGTCATCCCAAAACTGTTGTTGTGTAAATTTAAACTAATTTGTTCTTGGTTGCAACGCAATACAACCACCAGAGGACACATGAAAGGTGACGCCTTTCACGTCAAACTATTTGTTGAATTGGAAATTAGTTTGCAGTGAAATTTTTTTTTGTTGCTTTAAATGCTCTTAGTATCCCAGTATGCATCACCTATGTATAAAAAAATCTGATGTTTATTATTGTTCTGAATACTCTCAAGCTGCTAATGTCTTTTAAACGACATGACACGTATCAAACAGATACTGTTTTTGAAGTCGAACTGCAAGAACAACCAAAACCAGACAACACTTGATCTGGTTCAGATAAAGCCATTGCTAAACAACACACAGACAGACAGACAGACGGACACATGCATGCTGCTATCTCTGTGGTTTGGTTTGTCAAGGATCATCTCACAACATGTGGGCTAAAGGTCACGTCTCGCTCCCGCTTCGTCTTGTTCTCTGTTTCTGCCAGGAATTCTATTTTTTTCTCTCGTTGCGGAGCAGAAGGTCGTCTTGGTGGTTTGTAAAGGCGAGGGCAGGGCAGGACGGTGGTTTGTTTGCTTCAGCTGAAAGAGCTACACAGATTCATTCAGAGAGTCCTACCCTACGGAAGATGCTCGACTGATGCTGTTATGTAGATATTGTTTGCCACAGTGTCAACAGGTAGAGATGAAAATTGGTCAGCTCTTTCTGTGCCACATGCATGATCAGGTTTTCCCTGGTGTTGTCTCGATTATGGATAATGAATATCTGCTGTTTTTTTGGTATTGACTAATCAGAATCAAGTATTAACACAGTCTCATACTCCTTTACTATTAGTGGAAAGTGCAACACATCAGCCAATCATATAATTAAGAGGTTGCTAGGACAGAGGGGAAGTTATGGAGGTGATGGAGGTGAGAAGGAAACAGTATGTGCTCAAGTCAGTTTTGATCAAATTGTGACTTTTTGCATGTCTGGATTGAGTCGTTAGTGTGTAGTGTGATTATTTTGTTTTGTGTCAGAGCAATGAGGTGGTTCATGACAATGATTCTGTAAATTCTTGTTGACACCTGCTGGTTTTGTTAATAGTTGTACAAAAGTGCCTGTGAGTTTCCTATATGTTACTGCATTGTATTTAACGGTGTTGTGCAATTTTGGGTACATTGGTTTTTGAAATTTACAATTTATATTTGCATATGATTTTTTAAAAATGATTTGTTCCATGTTTGTGGTTTCCAGGGTAAAAAAAAACATTTTCCTACTCGGATTTCCTGGCAGAACTTGCAAGCTACTCTGACTAATTTTTTTGCTATTTTAGGTCCAATTTGTATGACAGAAGATTTGGGCCAAAAAAAAAAAAGTTTTTGAGATAAATCTCATAAACCTACAACAATAGCATTGTAAACTTCAGGGAACAAAGTCTTAAACTTGCAAGAATAAAGTCGTTACCTTCTCGTTGCTCCTGTTTGTTTTCCAACTTTTTGTACACGATGACTTCATTATTTTTTTTCTTTATCACTCCATTTATTTTGCTAGCTAATTATTTAAGCGCATGAGATTATTTTCATAGGTTTACGACTTCATTCTTGTAAGCTAATGTGTGTTTACCACTCTATTCTCGTAAATTCACTTATTTGTTCTCCTAAGTTTATGAGATTAATCTCGTGAGTTTACTTTTTTCTTTTTTGAGTGGCTCTGACCCGCCATCTTAAAAATGTGCATCAAAGCATTATTTCAATGCCAAGGAAGAATATCGAGTTATATATCGTACATTGTGATATGGCCATAAATATAGATAAAAACGTAGAGATATGAATAAAATACCATTCGGCCGAGCCCTTGTGATCAGAATTAGTGATTCAGCAGCACCCGGTCTGAAGGCCTCACTTTTGATCTGCACAGCAGTTGCATAGTTATCACAGCACCTGCTCCCACGTTGATGACTCCTCTGCACAAGAGCACGAGCTGCTGCGGTGCGGTCGATTCCTGACGACTCACTACCCCCTCTCCTCCACCGCCACCACCACCACCTCTGGGTTCCCTCTCATTCCAGTGGTGAGTCATCGGCTCAGCAGAGAGCGAGAAGAAGAGGGGGGGGGAACTGGAGCGGGAAGAGGGTGGTTCACTCAGGGTTCAAGGCTCCCTCGCCCCGTCCCCTCGCTCCTCTCTCTCCTCTGACAGTTTTCCCCCGAGTACCTGACCCGTCTCGACCCCGAACCCCGGCCGCTCTGCGCCAGTCTTTGGCCACAGTCACACTTGTCACATCAGTGCAGCTTTTTGACTATGAATGTCTAATTTTATGAGATCACATTGCTTCGTGTCTTTGCACTTGGCCTTAAAAATTTCTGTTCTGCGTCTCCTGTGGCTGTGTTTACTTTAAACAGCCTGCATGACTTTCTGCTCATCTTCCTTCTTTTTACTGTTGTGATGTGAGTGATTGCACACTCAGTCCCAACCTCAGTGTTTCTCCTCCAGTCAGACGTACTTTTGATTTGTCTTAAAACGATTACTTTAACTGATGTGGCTGAAATTTCATTCACTTATAGTTCAATAAAAATCTAAACAGTTTGATTTGTTTGAATGTTTAACTTGCAAACCGGCAAGTTTAAAAAGCACTTAACATATTGAGCTCATCACAATAGCGAACAGTTTTATTTTACAACATATTTGAATAACAAATGAAAATTAATTTTATCAGTTTCAAAGATTGAATGATGGGAATAAGATTGGAACTTATAAAATTAAGCTAAATTAATGTGAAATTGATTCAAATTTGATCCCAATCTCAAAATTGAGAAAACGTCTTTTTTTTTTAAGTCAGTCCTTTAAATTAGATGAAATTCTGATGAAGAAATCCACAAAAAACTAGAGTTCTCTGAAATATTTTGCAAAAAAAGTTGGAATTCCAAAATGATGAAAAATTCTATAAATGCCCAGTTCATTTTTTTTTGGGAAAATAAATAAATAAAAACCCCATTTTTCCTTGAAAAAAAAAATGATTTCAAAGAAAGAGGTCAGTTTTTCTAAAGCGGAATTTTTCTTTTGGCAAAGGAAGAATAATATTAAAAAAAAAAAACCCTGACCCCCCACCCAAGTCAATATACTGAGAATTAGGAGCATTGAAAAAGTCAAACCCTTTGAAGTTGCAGTTCTGAAAAGCTGCCCAAAGCTTCAGAAAAAAAAAAGCCAGGTTTCGTGATTCATTTCAAATTTTATAAAGGAGACTGAGGTTTTTTTTCCTGTGGCAAGAAATCAGTGAAAGCCACAGTTATTAAAGTAAGAATTGTCAAAAAAAAATCAATTTGATGCAAGAACTTGGATTTTTTTTTTATCTGAAAAAAGTCGACACTCCTAACAATGTCAGTTTTATTTTCGTAAGTTAGGATTCTTCCTTTGTTTTGAGACGGACAATGAACTCAGTCAAAAATTGTTGAATCAAGAGACGTTATCTGAAAAAGGGCTACATTTTGACTTGAATCTTTGAATTTTAACAATATTTTCTGAACTTCCTTTTCCTGTAGTCTCACCTTTTTGAGTTTTTTTCTGTTGCTGCAATTTAAACTCTTCCAGCATTTTGAAAACAACATGCACAGTGGCCCGTATTTTGTTCTGTGAAGAGTCAACATGGTGTTTACAAATAACGTGAAAATGTCTTACATGAGAAAAATCTTTCCCAGGAGTAGAAATAAGTCATCATGCCTTCACATGGACAGAATTTAAATACCTGAAACCTAAACTTGGTTGAACCTGTTCGGCAGAATTTTTGTGGTCTAGAAGTGAATCTGTTCTGTTTTGACTTTGCTGTAAACGCTCTGGTAGTGATCAGAGCTGTTTGACTGTCTAAGTACTCGTGTTATCTGAGGACTGAATGGGGCCAGGTGGCAGGCAGAGCACACGCCACAAAGGAGACTTCATTAAAGATACAACACGCATCAAGTGTGTGTTCATTTGTCCACAGGTGTAGGTCTACGTCTGCTGGAAATTTCATTACCCTGTGTTCTGGACGTACTGTATATGTTGTACTCGCTCTGTTCATTCCAGCCTCCATGCCAGATTACACAGTGTACAGACGGGGAGCTGGTGTGTGTATGTCTAGATGTCTTATTGATTGCGTGCCAGACCGAGTTTGAAAAAGTCTGAACATATGGAGCATTTATATCAGAGCGTGCGGTGAAGAGGGAGAGGGATAGAGGGAAGAAGAAGGAGGGAGGAGGAGGAGAGCGTGGAGGCTTTTTCTTTGGCTTTCCTGCCTCTGTCATTAAGCTCTCCCATGTCAAAGACAGATGGAGCTGGTGCCCTGTGTGTATATTTGTGTGCATGTGTGTTTGAAGGCAAGTGCAGGCTGATGTGACCCACCCAAAACGACGCACACATGCACAGAATCCGGCCCTGCCCTTGATTCTGCCTCCAGCGGGGCATCTTGGGGCAGCAACCAGACCTCTGCCATCTGCAGCCAGTCAGGCTTTCAGGGTCGGACAACTCATCAGCAGTCACCTCCCCACGTCGAGTAAAGTTTCTCTCCTTCTGCTCATGCAACATTAAACTTCTTATAAAGGATCGTTTCCTGGCTTTTTGTGATTCTGATCACACTGTCCTTTATTCATTTTGTTTCATCCATACAGAGCAGTTTTTAGGTTGACCAGAAGATTCATCAGAGACAAAGACAGTCTCATTTTCAGCTTTCTTTGACTCATTTCTAGTCCTTTCATTTTCAGTCAGTGTTTTAAAATAGGAAGGGGGTCGTGTAAGGCCATGGAGGACAAATGTGAAGATATATCGCGGATTGTTGCATGCGGGATGTATGAAATAACTATATCATGACCATCAAGAATAAATAGTCAGGTAAATGTTTTGAGATGTCGATATTCCTAATAAAGTGTGCTTCAAATTTTAGAAATCTGACTGAAAGGTCCGCTTGAATCATTATACTAGTGTCATTTAATTAATCAAAGGGTTGAATTGAACATTTAATATGGTGATTTACAGGAGAAATCAAAATATTGAGGTATTGATTTTCGGCTGAGCTCAATTCTTTTCTGTTGTGAGGGCCTCCTGCGTTCTTTTAAGGTTATTTGGGGGTTATTGTCATAATTTTGTAAATATTTGATGTGGGTTTGATAACTTTCCTGGATGGATAACATTTGCCGCAGTTTCTGTTTTTTTATGCTGTTATATATCTTCATAAAATAACGACTATGGCAAGCAAGAAGCTCATCCTTCAACCCCTGTCTGTTGTTGTTAGCGTTCTGGTTTTTGCTAAAGTGACTCTCCTCTCACCACTCCTCGCTCGCCCGCTGCTGCAGTTGTTGGCATGCACGCTGGCACATGGCCTGCAGCGGTGCCAAGCAGAGAGCGAGCCTCCAACTCTAACCACATCTCCGTTTTGCCGTAGAGGTCCCCTCCTCTTCCTCTTTCTCTCTTTGTCCCTCGCTGCCTCCACCTCGCTCTCTTTCCGGGGTTGACTCAGGACACGCGCGTAGTGCCCAAACTTGGCTGCCTCCTCTGTGACAGTTTTTTCTCAATGATTGAATACATGCCTGAAAGATGTGTGTGCTGTACCCTTGCAGAGGGCCACACACAGCATGGCACGCTGCTGCTGCAGAGGAAATGTGTGTGTCTTGAAGGAAAAAGCTAATGTTGATGCTCGCTGTGTTTTAACCGTATGAAAGAAGTGTGTTGTGGTTATGACATCACTTCACAAGTATTCTCTTTTTAAAAGGCTGCCAAGGCTGATGTAGCCAGAAGGTTTGAATTTCTAAATCTGTCTGACTTTTTCCTCACTTGCATGGTGAGACTTGTTGTTTCCACTGGTTTTCTCTGTCTGGTCATGAACGTTTAGTCATACACAGGTAACTGAAACAAGGAGCACAGTGTCTTTGAAACAGAGCAGATTGTTTGTACACCTCAAGAGCGAGTTCAGCGAGTCAGACAGTTCACTTTATTCTTACTACCTGGTGGATATCAGTGAACTTTCAGCTGTCAGTTCATGCAGACTGTCAGCTGGTTGTCAGCTTCCTCCTGCTCTTGCACATTGCATGCTTCCTGTACATGATGTTATAAATGCTTCACTCTTTGAACCGCTTCAAGTCTCAGCGTACGAAGGAAAGTCACTGCTTTTGGTAATCGATTGATAACCTTCAAAAGATTTTAAAAAATCAAATTGTAAATCAGTGAAAAAGAAGAAATTCAGAGAATAAAAAACAAATTTGCCCCTTTTTCTGTGTATTTGATTTCACAGAACTCGAACTTTCTGGGAATTCAGTGAAGTCAAAATTCTGAGAAGCCGTTTGAAGCTGCTGAATCAGAAGTCAAGTATCAGGGAAGATATCTACAACTTAAACTAAAAAAACAACAGAAGTTGAGATGGAGTACTAAAGCAGAATCTCTGAATTAAAATTGAGTTTCTGACTGTTTTGTTCAAAGCTCTGACATGATGTAATTTGTTTGGAAAGTCCAAATTCTGTATTTTAAGTCAAATCTCTACATTAGAATTCAACTAAAACAACAGAATTCTGCAAGATGCATGAAGAAAAGCAGAATTCTTTGATCAAAATTGAATTTCTGAATTTTTTGTGTGGAAATGCTATGCTCAGCATTTCAACATCCTGCATTTGCTTAGAGGAAATGCGCCCCCCCCTCTAAGTTTTATTCAAAAGCCCAAATTTCTGAACTTGAAGTCAATTTTTTTTTTGAAAACAGAATTCAAAACTCAGAGAAAGTGTCTAAATGATCAGTTTCGTGTCAAACGTCTAATAAACGCAGAAGCTTGAGGTTTTGGTAAAATACTTCAGAACTTTTTTCATTTAATTTTTACTTAATTCATGCTTTTGGAAAAGAACAACAGAATTTGAACTCAAAAAACAAAAACAAAATTCTGCAATTTAAGTAAAAATTTAAACTTTTTCTTAAAAATATGTTACTTCTCAGAATTGTCTTTGAAGCCTGGATTTAGAAGAAATAAAGGCTTTTTTGTAATCGGCTATACATATCGAAGGTTATTTTTTGTGTCATCATCAAATCAAAATCATCAAAATCATCAAATCTTATCATCTCAGTTATTTTACTGCTTTAAAAAAAAAAATTATTGTGATATCTTCCACTTTTGTTCTGCTGTGTTATATCAGTATTCTGACCACTGAAAATGCTGTTTTCAGATTTGTTGTTCAATAAATAAGGCTGCAGATAGAAGCACCTTGTTTTCAGCCACGTCCATATATTTGGTGTCAGTGAGACGGCCTGTGGCTCCAGAGGCAGGTGGAGCTGTGAGGGTGAAGCTGAGCGCTGCGGTGTCGATAATGAGGTGTACAGCCACTCGCAGGAGTTGTGATATCTGCTATCAGCCCTCAGGCAGGGAAACCAGACACCTTTTTATAGGTCCTAATCCCTCTTCTTCCCCCATCACACACGTACAAACACACATACACACAGACACACACTGCTGTTTGTGTGTGTGCTGTCCTGGAGCTCTATGAATGTGTGTACATATAAGAATCGACACACATGGTCGATATGTGGTTTCATATTTGCAGAGCACCTTTGTCTGAGTGCTGCAGACCTATGATTTAGAGTTACAGCGACTAAAGAATTCATCTTTATCATGATTATTATAAACTTAATAATACTTATATTATAGTATTTTTTACAGTAATGGATTATATCTAAAGCTAAGATATCAAAATGAAAGCCCATTGTCCATATAGTCAACATTTCACCCCATAATACACCATGTTCTAGCTTTTCAGCTACTTTCATATTCATGTAGAAGCAGCAAATGAACACACTGCCTGCCAACTGACCTCTGAGGTCACAGCCCGACCCTCGACCCCTAACAGATGAGTGATGGCGTCTGGCGTCTGCCAGTTGTGTTTTGGTCCCCTGGGAAGCACTGTGTCTACAAAAGATGTGAAACGTAGACACAACATGAAAGTGCATGGACAGATGTGCTAAATACAGAGGATTTTCACATGTGTTAAATTCAAGGAGACTCAAATGAGCTGCTAGCTGTCTGAGTTTATGGAGAAGATATGATTGTTTTTTTGTCACTGATTTTATTGCTTATTTATTTTGTAAGTCTAATTTTCTGTACACTCATTTCTTTGCTTTCAAAATTCCTCACGCCAGTAATATCAGTAGTGAAAGCTCAGATTGACAGTTACAGTGTCTCAACTTCCTGGTTTCCTGTTACATTGCCCAGTTTACATGAAGAGGTTTTTATTATTGTGTTGATGTTATTTTGTAGAGATGAGATAAGGAATTTGTTGGCTTTTATGAATGTTTTAGAAATAGCTCTTCAGATTTCCTGTTTTTTCCTGTGGGTTTTTGATGTTTTGGCTGTAAGCTGGTAGTTATGTGAATTTAAGTCCTGACAAGGTGAGCAAGACTGATGCTTAAATAGTTTAACCTTTCTTTCTTTCTTTCTTGCTCTTACTAACTCACTGACTGACTCACTCGGGCCCCATTAACACGAGAATGGTAGTCTGGTGCAACGTGAAAGTTTTGTTGTGTTTCAGCCTCCCATTTACACAGAAACTTCGTCTTCACCGACTGAAAATGCAAACTTTTGAAAATGGCCGACAGAGTGGAATTTTTCGAAAACCCCTTTTTCACCGTCTCTGTGAAAACACTAAGCCGGGGTTTTCCCTGGAAATGCTGGAAACGTCACACACAGCTTTGCGCGTGCGCATTAAGACTCCACTGTGCCTTGCACAAACCAACAAACAACAACAACAGCGACCTACTGTTTCGTTCTTCTGCTGCTGAATCTACCAAAACATGCATTTATTACAATATTTCTGCAATTAGAGAAGAAGTTTTTAATATGAACTCCAGATGACTGGCTCACCTCTTCTTCGGCCTCTATATCTATATCATCTACTTATGTCTTTCTATTCATACTTTTCTTTTTTTTCCTTCATTCTTTCTTTCCATTGTTGTTTTGACCTTTCTTTTATCCTCAGCAAAGCATCCATGTTGATATTCCAGTTTTAGCCATGTAGCTCACTTCTATCTGAAGTCCCCAGGTCAAAGTAGTGTCAATAGTTGTCCTTTGTGTCAGGTATTTCTTTTTGAAACTGGGTACTTATGTTAAGGGTACTTAACTCATAAGCTGGGTTTCCATTACAGTTTTTCGCAAAATAAAAGCGATATTCCTAAAATTTCGACAAAGTATATTTGCGCTACGAACGTGTTTCCATTGAAGGTTGTTTTAGGCAGGAGCGCCGTAACTCTCGTCAAATATCATCCCGTGAGATTTCACTGCTGGAAGATGGACGCTCAAAACCTGTTGCGTGTAGGTGTAGTGATGTTTTTTTTTAATGTAGTGACACTGCATTCCTCTGTGTTTGCTGTCTAGAATGGCCGTTATGTTTTTCTCGAAAATAATTGCGAGAAAAGTCTCCGTCTCCTCCTCTGTCCAAACGTAGCGCGCCATGTTTACTCACAGAGAAGTGATCATGTGACCAGGTACGTCACGTCCTGTGACGTATAATTGCGGGAAAAGTGTTTCCATTGCGCTTCTGCGATATATTTGAAACGTCTGAAAAACCACCTCATGAAAGCGTAAAAACTTTTTAGCAATATTTTAGTGTTTTTTCGAAATTCAGGTGTTTCCATTACCCATTCTTTATAGCGCTATTTAAATTTTGCACATATCCAAGGGTAAAGGAAACACACCTAGAGAGAAGGATAAAGTGAACATTTACAACACAGATAAATTTGCCTTCGTCTCTGCGGCAAACGGAAAGTTAGTAGCAGCTCAGTGAGTGGCGGCTTCATGAGACGTCCTGTGTCCTCTGAAGACAACTAGATTCATTGGTTTGAAACATTAATTCAGTGTTTATAAAGGTTTTAATTGTTTTTGTTTATTTTTGATTTTTGAATCCCCTCTGAGTACTACAGCATGGAAAAGTGTGCATGAGAAATCTGAACTTAGCTCATGTTTGATTTATCAAACACGGACCACACGACTGCTCGAGCAACAGAGCAAAAACTGTACTTTTGTGTTTTTGCACTTCTTGTGTTTTATCAGAAGTTTGGCACACACACACCAAACACACCAAACACTGAGGACATGTCAGGGTGTGTGTCTCTGAGCCTATGGGTGTTGATGTGTGTTCTTTTCCTCCGCTCTGTTTGGACTGTCAGTCACAGCTGTCAAACACATCCCCGTATGAGCGGCAGGCTGGGTTCACACTCTCTCAATCAGCCCCCCGTTGCGTGTGCGTGTGTTGATGCGTGTTTGTGTGTTAGCATGTGGAAGTGGGTGGTCGATGCTCTATTCATAGCAACTGCCATCCCTCTCTGTCACTAATACTTCATGTGTCATCGTACCTGTCAAAGAACGAGAAGAGAAGCCCAGAGATTACCCCCACACACGCTCCACTTAGAGGTTAATTTTATTCCTTTCACTGTTCAGTCAGTGGATCTGAACATTTCTGATGTTCTTCTGTTGTTCAGATAACTGGAAAAGACATAAGTTTCACAAATAAGAGCTTCAACAAAATTGGGCAAAGCAGAGGTTACAATGACACATTAAGAAGCTTTCTTTCAATTGACCTTTCGCAAAAGCTGCCCCCAAACGGTCATTGTCCAATCACACGTCCTTGCAACTGTTACTATGTAAATAAGGTCCGTCAAGCTGCCGACCTCCGACAAGCAAAATGGTGAAGCGATGTGCCTCTGTCATATGTAAATAGGACAGTAGCCCCCCCTAGAGTTTGGCTGGGGGAGTCAGAGCTGTAACAACCATCATATTATTTAAATATTTCAGTCAACATCCTCCTGAAACGTACTAGTGTCCCTATCTACAGTAACAGGCTTTATTAGCCTTTGGGCGCTTGTAAGTTTAGCTAGCTAGCTAACTGAAGGGTGACACTCTTATTGAGGATGTGGACAGATATATACATATTTTGCATATAATAATAGCAGAAGATACATACATATTTTAACAATACTTGGCTAACAGAAGAGAACTTACCCGGCAGTGCAAGAGCATGACTGGTCCACAAGACTGTGCTCGTTGCATTTGAGGTGGAGGTCGTGGGGTTTCTCTGATTTTCCCATTGACTGGTCTGCTTTCGCCTCAATAGCCGTAGTGTTCCCATCGTTTCTTATTTTAATATTTGGATACACCCCTCCACTGCATATTACAACCTCTTTTGCCTCGATCTGGAGGATATTGCACTGGCATTGGACCAAAAAGAGTCACTGACACACACCGGTGTACTTCTCCCCGCCATGACATTGTGTTGAAAGTCCGTCAGCGTCAAGAAGCTTGTCAGGCTAGCAACAGTAACTAAGGGGGGGCGGGGCTTTTGCGAAAGGTCAATTCATCATCTATTTCAGAATCATTATACGGTGACATGGGTGACATCAGTTACCTGGAATCAGGAGTCAACTTTGGGGTACAACTGTATCATGATATCCTATAATTCCAACACTGTAGTTTTCAACCAGGACCCTGCTGTATTAAAATACAATGGGTTGTATAGAAATGACTTCCTGAAGAAAACTTCCACTCTCGCTGAGTATGGGTTAATTTATTTTCTGTTATTTTCCTGTCACTCATTCATTTTGCATACCAACAAAAACCAATGTTGGGATTCAATAATGTAGAATTCATGCTAAAGCTGAAAACTGTTGAAATTAGATTATAATGGTGACATCCAGTTTGTTTCCACATATAGGAGTAGCCTGTCTGTCTGACTATCTGGCTTGCCGTTGTAAAGTCTTTTCTTCCCTGATTTATCTTTTATCAATTTGAGGTCGATCGATCACTAAACGTTTGGCTTAACCAAGTTGAAGGAAAACAACAGTAGAACTCAGGAGAATGTTTTATAGTGAAAGAAAGAGCAGTTCTACGTGCACAATGCAAAGGGAACTGAAAAGATTTTGATTGAACAGCTGTGTAGCGTCAAGAAAACTATTAATCATTAAGGATAACCGGGAAAAAAGGGCTTCAGTTTGCGTGAGCGGATAAAGATTGGACTCGGGAGGAATGGAAGAAGGTCATGTGGTCTGATGAGTCCAGATTTACCTTGTTCCAGAGTGATGGGTGCATCAGGGTAAGAAGAGAGGCAGGTAAAGTGATGCACCCATCATGCCTAGTGCCTACTGTACAAGCCTGTGGGGGAGGTGCTATGATCTTAGGTTGCTTCAGTTGCTCAGGTGTAGGTAGTATTCACGACTAGATAGTTTTATCAAAACCTCTGAAACTATTTGACACCACAACACAGGTGGGACCGACTTTGAAATCTAAGATAGTTGCTTCCTTTTTAACCTTTATCTGATTGAAAAAATTCTTGCTAACCTAGTTTTTTGATGGAAATTTCAGTCTTGAAAAACCCAGTAGATTATGAGAAACTGCAGCTCTACCTTTGTTGAAAACTATTCATCTCTCTTACCATCAGCCTGCTTGACTTCAGATCTGATTAGCAAGTATTTCTTTGCAAAGTGTTTTGATGCTCACCATGACCTAAGTGTTTGTGGTTTTTATTTGTGTGCTCAGCAAAGAGGGAACAGAGGGGGGAGGTTTGTGTGACACTATCTATGAGTCATATCTGATGTCGGTTAGAGGTGTTATGTTTCAATCACCACAGGAGTATGGTCTATCACCCTATGGCTACAGTTGTGTTTCGCTGCTGAGAAATCAAGTATCAATCTGGGGTCGGAGTTGGTTAATGTTATATGCAATTGGTACATCTGAAATAAAAATATTGGCAAAAATAGTGGCAAAATATTGTGAAAATACTTTTTTTGAAAGAAACTGTGACGAACCAAATCACATGTCCAATAACATTACACACTTTTATTTTCCATGCACAGTATCATTATAGGGAGAATGAAGGATCTTTTTTATCTTTTTTCCCATGAGTCTTAGGATAAAGTTGAGCTCCAAAACAGAATCAGCGTAATCCATCACCGTGAAAGCGAAGCTGACAATCTCAGTTTGGAAAGTTGCATCAGGGTTTAAATCTCTGGCTCTAAACTTTTACTACACGAAGAATGCTCCCTTCACTGTTTCTCAGCTCTGTATTTTTGTGTTCAGGCAAACATACAAATGACACCTTAAGAACGAGTGTGTGTGCTGTCTACACTTTCACCTGTCAGAGATTTTCCCATGTCTGGAAGTTTCCTCATTCTGTCAGTCAGCTGTCAGTCAAGTTGGAGCAGAGAGAGGTGCTTTTGCCAGCCATTGTCTGCAAAATAGAAAAGAAAGAAGACAAAATCTTCTGTACTTGTTTCTAAATCGCAATATGTCCTGGTGTAATATTCTAATCTCAGACAGTGCAATGTTTCTCTAACCTGAAATGTGTCAAAATATCAGCTACATTTTTTGCAGCAGATGTTTTCTGTTCTACACCAGAGTTACTCCACCAATGAGACAGTGTTGAAAACTACCTTTACAAAAGAAACTAAGTGGTAAAAAGAGGCAAAAACAGGCAAGAGTAGCAATAAAACATAGTTTAAGGTAGTAAAAATTGCCAAAAAAGCAACAAAAATTGGCACCTGAATTGGGATAAAACCTGGATATATTATTAAAAAAGTAGCAGAAAATGGTCCAAAAGTGGCAAAAAAGTGAAAAGTAATTGAAATGCACAATAGCAACAGATTTGAAGGAAAATTCAGAAAGTAGCAAAAATGGTGAAAAAAGTGACAAAAAACAGTGAATGGCCGATGTCAACAAAAACAGTAAGAAAGTTGTGCTTAAACTTGGGAAATAGTAAGTGTTTTGCAAAAAAATGGGCCAAAAGGGGCAAAAAAAAGAGTGAAAGTGTCAAAAATGGGCAAAAACAACAAAAATCGGCAGGAAAATTGGGAGTGAATCTGGAAAATAGTGAGAAGGTATTAAAAGAATGGTTCAAAAGTGGCAAAAAGAAGTGAAAAGTGACTAAATTGGAAAAAAAAGTCACAAGAAGTAGTGTTAGTGGTAGTTGTGCTGTAATTAATGTATCTGTTAGTGTCCTACGATGCGTTTGCTTAAAAACATAAAAGCTGGGAACCTAAAAATAACCACACAAAAAAAATTGCAATTGCAACATAGGAAAAAGTTATCGCAATTAGATTATTTTTGCAAACTGTTCAGCCCTACAAGTAAGGAAGATGGGGTCTTTATTTATTAAAGCTGCCGTCGGTGCCCGGATTGCAGGACAGGACCCCTGTTTTATACTTAAGTTGTCTCTATACATTTTCTAAATGCCGCTAGTATTTTTGTTGTCATCTCCTCTGTAAACTAGCAATGACATCACTCTCAGTTCCCATTGAAAGCTCCGTCAGGACTTCTTCTTCTTCTTCTTCTTCCTCTGCTGTTCACACTGATTGTTAATAGAAACATTGTGTCTCATCCCACTCCCCGCACCAGCCTTGGCACACTTACCCAGTGGTAACCATGCCAGGCTAAGCTAGCAGAGAGCTGGCTGAGCTGTTTAATTCACCTATCAGGTTCCTAATAGGATAGAGTCAGAGTAAAAAGGGCCCATTAAACGGTTCCTAAACACACCTGAGAGGGTGGAGGACTCATGAAAGAGGTTTAGTATTTATGCTCTGATGCTTAGTTTTTGTTGTGCTTTATGTTGTTTGTTTTCGACGTAATGTCAGGTGTTAAGTCCCCATCCAAAATAATGAAGAAAATCAAAAAAAGGAATCAAAGCAAAGAGAATTAGGTGACATTCGATAACAAAATCCAGATGTGAATGTGAAACTTTATTTGTGTCCGTCTTGCTGATTCAGCTATGAACCTAGTTTGCTTCTCGAGCCTGGTTAACATTTTCCTGCTGAGATACCCCCCCCCCCGTGCGTCTCATGGCAGTGAATCCTATCCTGCTGTTTGATTTCTCACCATGGCTATTAGTCCGCAGTGTTTGTCCTCCCTCCTCTCTCCCCTCAGTAAAATCGATGATAGCAGCAGCATTAGCAGGAGAAGGAGAGAGAGCTCGTCTTCAAACCAAGCTTTAGCAGAAGGAGATTATAATCTGAAGTTTTAAATAAGTCACTTTTCCCACGCCTGCCATTTCAGAGCGCCGCTTCCTCCTCATCACTGCATCAGTTTGCGAGTCTCTCTCTTCTGCGTGCTCTGCTGTAACTGCCTGAGGTTTTCCTGTGTTTGTCTTCTTTGTTTTCTACTTGGTGTGTGCTTCTTAAGTGGGTGTGAAAGTGGTTTTTCACAGAACCTGAACCATTAACACTTCTGACCGGCTTAGAGTGCGTTTTCCACACCTTACCCTGTCACCATCATCTTGTCTGCAGTGTTCTCATGAAATCTGGCTTTGAGAAGTGGAGATGAGGAGTTTGTTTTTCATGCACACAGCTGTTATGTGTTCATATCGATGGATGTTTGAAAAGAGCGTTCAAATGCGCAGACCTTTCTCCTCATATTTCACCTTCCTCTCTCCTCATACACTCCCCTCTAAATCCTCGCTCTCATCCCCGTGTACTTCCACTTCTCTCTTTCTCCCTTTAATCTTACCCCTCTCTCTCCCCCCTGTATTCTTTTCCTTTCCTTCATAGCTCCCTGAACACATCGGAGCTGGGGTAAAGGGGGGTGAGGTTTACAGCAGGGGGAGAAAAGAGCCGTCTGGAATCCATTAGCAAGCGGAGGCATCAGTGTTTCTCTGTGGGAACCTTATTGATCGCCCTCCTTTCTAATCACTCCACCTCCGCTCCCTCCTTTCTGCTTCCCGAACCAATCACACGTTGAGTTTCTGCACCCTCTGCCTCTTTTATTTCTGCTATTATTATCCTTATTTGCGTATGCTTTTCTTCAATTTTGCCAACGTGCCAAAACCAAGATCGTGACACAATTAATGCGAGCATCACTGACATGGAAGAAGTATTGATGCACTAATCAGCTCCTGCACAAGGAGGAAACCCCTTGAATCAAACCTCCTTTCACACAAACACACACACACACACACATCTTTTTACAATCAGTCCATATGCTTTATATCTACATCATCTTTGCGATCCATATGCAAAACATGCCTCCAAACTCTGAGTTCTGGTGCAGTGCTTTAAAAATGAAGGAACTTGAGGCTGCATGAGCAAACGTAAATTTTACTGTAGTGCAAAGCTACAGCATGTATACGAAAGCAGTATGGCAGTGATGTGTCATCCATAGAAAAATATGATGTAAATCTGCAGTGTTAAACTCTCTGAAATCATTTCTGTTCAGTCTTTATGGATGTTGTTAAAATGATCTAATTATGTTCAGATTATTTAAAAGTAAAATGTTAAGACTGATGAGGGATGGTGTGCCTATATAGGATTTGTCCAAAGCTTTTGTACTTAAAATATTCTGAATTTTTGGTCCATTGAAATGAATTGAGAATGAATGAATAGAGCCAAAGGCTGTTCGAAGCTGCTGTAAGTATAGAGGGACCCATGGAGGTCAGCCTTTGACTGGGTCCAGATCCTTTTGTAAAGGTTTGTAGTATTTGATTTTAGTACAGACATTTAATTTTTTTCCAAAGACCTTGTCCTGTTGAACTTCATAAGTGATCGAGAGAAACCTGCTCACTTACTGATAGGACTCAATTCAATAATGATACTGTATTGATATTGATATTGTTGCTCAAGAAATAGAAAATGCTGAGCTATTTCAGCTCTGATGTGTACCTCCTTTTTAATTAAAGTTTTATTTCACTTTTGAAACCTTTTGTTTATTCCTTGAATGAATGCAGAAATTATCTAATTTGAATTAAGTGCAATCATTCAGAACAGGAAAGACATAAATGTAAGACGCCCCGTGGTTTCTGATAACCTTTCTGACTTTTTTTATTGCCTAATGTTGCTTTTTGCACTTTGTTTTGCTGTGTTTTTTGAGTGTGGCGTGTCGCAGACGTCAACATTTTACCATCAAAACAAAGCCACTGACCAGAAAATACTCATCTCAACAGGGATGTGTTTCAAGTATACAGTCTGTCTCTGTTCATGTGGTGTTGGAGGTGGTTTCCTCAACACACGCGATGACTTAGAGCTTCTCTTCTGACTCACTCACGACTTTCTGTTGCGTCAAGTCGCCCAGACGTCTGAATATTACTCAAAAGTTTTGTGACCACCTGAGAAGAGAATAAAGGTGTAGAACAAGAGGGCAGAAATACATGATTGTGGAATGATTACGTAAGGAGCTGCTAAAAGTTCAAAGAAGAGCATGGCGGTAAACTGTGCTAATGTTTGTGACACCATCCCAGCTTTTGGTGACAAAGATCAACACTTTCTTTTTCTTTTAACACCCTCTGATACTTTAAAGAACATGTGACTGTAGAAAAGGTCTACTTGAATGCTTCATTTGGAGCTGGTGGTTTAATGTGCGTGTCCTTTCTGCAACAAGTTTTTGTGCACCAAAAATTGTCTTTAGGTGTCACCTGATACCATTTTCTCAAGGACATATAATAATGACAAAAGAAAAAAAACACATAAAACAGAAGACAAAGTTGTGACCTTGAATGAACATTGAAAAATTTTGTAACATTGAAAATTGAAATTTCAAACATTGAAACAAATGCACTTGGCACTGTGACATCAGGATTTCTTTCCTTATTGATTTTTGCTGAACGGTAGAAAAGCTGGCTCGGTTTTCTAGAGTAGCATCTTGTGACAT
Organism: Thalassoma bifasciatum; assembly: GCA_008086565.1. NCBI lineage: Eukaryota > Metazoa > Chordata > Actinopteri > Labriformes > Labridae > Thalassoma > Thalassoma bifasciatum. The sequence goes on from RPOG01001807.1 coordinate 18,628, forward strand.
GTTGTGTTTGGCACATTTCCCATAATTCCACTGCACCTGAGCTCTGTTGGTAGAAAACAGCATGACCAAATAGATTCAAGGAGGTCACCAACATTTTTTAGATAGCAGCTGCACTGGTTAAACTGCCTGCTGTGTCTGCAGACGCTATTTATTTATTTGTTTTTTTTGTGTGTGTTGTTGTTTTTTCAGGCCTTTATGCAGGAAAGTGAATAGAGGAAAGTGGAGAGTGACTTGCGGTAAAAGTACAAAGTTCGATACAAAGCGAATGAACCATGAGGTGCTCCAATTTTAGAATTGTATTATTATTATTTTTAAATCAGCCTTGTGAGTAAAGGCAAAATATCCCTAAATCGGCCGTATCGATCGGTCTTCACCAAGTAGCAACATCTGGTTTTGAAAAAATGAAGCTCATGCACAAGTGCAGAGAGACCCAAAATCACATACACACCAAGCAGAGACTACGTCCATAAGCTACACAGTCTGTGGTCTTGATCCTAACAATAAGCCAAGTACATACTTACATTAAAGGTAGGGTCAGCAGGATTTTCCTAAACGGTGAAATGTCCATTTTTACAGGCGTAATCCTGCTCAATTGTCATTTACAGGCCTCTTTTCATGTGTGTCAGTGTCTGCCTCAACCCTCTCTTCTTCCTGTTATGTTAATGCTTTTGATGTTTCTGGATGGGGAGTAGGCGTGGTGACCCCAGCCAATCACAGCAGTGCACAAGTGACTTTGTGTGTCGATGATAGTGAGTGGCAGAAGCAGCCATAACACAAAGAAAGAATGATATAATGTTAGCAGGATACCTCATTTACCTGCAGGAAGTCAGGTGTACGGCTCTTGAGTCTCTCACACGTAGAAACCCAATGCTTCAGGTGCTCACTTGGCTGGTGAGTGTATTCACGTAGCTGTGGTTAGAGGCAATGACCATGTGTTGCTGCTGGCACTGAACCATAAGGGGAAAAAACTAGTTTGGATGTTGTGATTACAAACAGTAATGTAAATTCCTGTAGACCCTACCTTTGCATCTATGCTTACAATGAGACATTGATGCACAACACCTGGTGACAATGCAATACGTCTTTATAGCTGATGACAGATATCTTTATTGGCTAGCTACCATGCTAGTAGTGGTATGAGGGGTAGCGATTCTGGATGTGTACCAATGAGGACTCTAGTTTCTTTACTGATAAACTTGATGGTAGCTGAGCTTGACTTAATGATTAACTGGATTCAGGGTTAAATGAAATGGGGACTTTTTTTCTCACCTTAGGGAAGGAAATACACAACCTCTGTGCCTAAACCTGAGGTCATAACATCCTTAAGATTATAAAGTATGACATCTCAGCCTCAGACTGAGTAAAAATTGACCCTCGGCTATTTTTCTCCAGTGAACTGAAAGGTGCACCAAGACATTATCAAGTCACACTCTTGTTCTATTTTTACTCTCCATATCAGCACATCTGATGCCCAAAAGCTGTTGATGTTATTATCAGTTTTGTAGCGTTTAATTAGTATTCTCTACGCCCAATGGATTTATCATCATTCTGTCCAGCAATGACGTGTGTATCATCCACAAATCCACAACACAACAGCTGTTTAGAGCTGCAGGTTAAGAAAAACAAGTGACCAAGATAAAGACATGACATCATCTGAACACTCTGTTAAACCACAGGGACTTCATGCTCTCCACTGGTTACTTTTAAATGGTTGTGTAAAAGTATATTAAATCTACAAACAAAAGAAGCTTTTTACTTTCTTTCTTTTTTTATTACAGAAAATTACACAAACATGTTTCGCGTTTTTCCTCTGTTTGAACACAACACTGCCTCACGGAGCCAAAGTGTCAAGCATGTGTTTACGTGTGTGTTTAGGTGCACCGCTGTGTGCTGCAGTGTTTACTCTGTGTGTGTTTGTGGTTAGTAACCAGCCCACTCATGTTTTTCTTCTCACTTTGTGTCTTTGCAGGAAGTTCGGGGAGCGCCCTCAGCCACAGCGCCTAACAAGGTGAGTACACATGTACTACACTTGGCATAATCCTCCCTCAACACATCGTGTTGTTGTCACAGTTGTGTTTGCATGGTCGCCTGTGTGTAGACTGTACACACTGTTCTGGATACGGAGATTTGAGACTAACACATAGAAACTTTTGAGTCTTCAAAGCAGTTTGGGAGCGACAAAACAACCTGAAAAACTGTCATTTACTTAAGATAAGGTTTAAACTTATTGGTTTTGATTGGATTTGTAATGCACATAAAGATAGATGTGCAAATTGTGAAAAAACAACAACAAATGCATTGACTTAAGTTTTGTCTTTGGGGTCGGATATTGGTCTGATACTGACTTCATAAGTAAAATTGTTTATCGTTTACAGTCATGCAAATTTTAGCCTGCAAATCAAGACAGGTGGCATCACCGTCCTCGCCAAATCAATTCAAAGTCTAGACTCTGTACTTCCATTTTTAGTTATTTTCAGATTGTTTTCTTGCCTTTTGACCTATTGGTGGGCCAGAGTTTAATTTTAGATGAGAAAGTTAGAAGTTAGTTAACACAATAATGCAAACCATTTCAGAATGTTTCTTTAAGGAGATTTTAGAGAGTTGTGAAATAGACTAAAAAAAAAAGTCTTGAATAGTGTTATTTTTATGTTTTAAACATAGACTGTATAAAACATGGACGTAGTCTCCGTGACGTCACCCGTCTGTTACTACAGCTCGGTTTCGAGGCCAAACGGCGGGCGCGGCCATATTGGAATTGGGACGAGTGATGAGTGCCCAAACTCACAGCTATTGGGCACCCGTTAGTCATGTGATCTGAGCTATGGCTCTGATTGGGCAAGCTCTCGATCTTAATATCTTCCAAACAGCCGAGATAGAAAAAAATTCACCCCCCTCACAGTGTGTGCCATTAGAGAAATAAGCAATATGGACAGGAGACCGAGTTTGTACCAGGCTTTAAATACGCAAAATTTGGCTCTGAAAACAACCTTCTTTTCCGTTTGTTTGTACGTGACTTCCGGTACTTCCGGAGCCAGCCTCAAGTGGTCACTTGAGGAACAGCAGATCTGTAGTATTTCCGCGTTGTCTCATTTTTTCAGGCCGGAGGTTGCCGCTTGGTTTTAAACCACAGGTGGAAGTAGATGCCGGTAGAAGAGAGGATTTTGCAAGTTTCAAGTCTTGGGTCTTGATACTGATATTGATACTTTGGCTTTGATATCAGCTGGTCTAATACCAGTATTAGTTTTACGATCTCCATTTGGTCAGTATGGGAAAAAGAAAATGATTTGTAACTTTAGACTTTTCCAAGTTGAGTAAATTAGATGAGTTGATCTGTCCAGTGGATTGATCCATTGACCAATATCTACCTATTTGACTCTGTTTCGGACGAATAACAACTATCAGAGTCTGTAAACCCCTGCCTTCCAATGAGTGAAATAAATCAAGGTGGATATCTTTACTAGAAACTTTGTCAACATGTGTAGGTGAAGATCAACAAAGAAACAGAGTCATAACTTAGTCAAAAAGGGTCGCCAAAATCAACACAAACAATGCTAGTAGTGATACTGGTATTACCAATAACACAAACTTAAACTGAATTTATGCAGTGCTCTTTCCATGAAATCAACCTAAGCATAACAACTTGTTTATTATAGTGTAATTATGGAGCTAATAAAGCTGTTGAGTTCTAATACGTAGGCGTGAAAATATGCACGCTTAACAACCACAAAATAAATACACTATTTTCTGCATGTTTTTGCCAGACGAAGAACAATAACAGCATGTTTGTAGAAACTCTTACACTAAGCAGCTGTTATCTGTTGACCTCCGCTATATTACATCACTCTCTCTCTCTGCTGTTCCTCGCGTTTTTGACGGATCTCTGTAATTCCTCACTCTTAAGTCGTCTTCCTTGAGTTGAAGTGAGCAGAAATGTTTTGCACTACTTCGAAGAGAAACAGTCCGGAAAACGATGACTCACCTTATTCTGAGGACTTGTTGTCAAAGTTGCACTCTGTATGCACCGCAGCGCTGCACGTTTTTCATTATCTCCCTCCTCTTATGTACGCTCCAACTCATTTAGAGCGACGTTTTGGGTAAACACATAATGTTGATGGATGTTGTGGCTTCTGGAGGTTTTTGTTGTGTGTGTGTGCGAGTGTGTGTGCACTTGTTTGCTTGTTGTTTTTCTTTGTTACTGCGATCTGGGGATTGGTTTTCCTGCATGTGTGTTTGTGTGTACATGTGCTCGTCTTTTTGCGCGTGGCTCTCAGCGGGGAAAATGAGGGGTTGCTTATTGCCTGGAATAGCCGAGTGTGGTTTTAGGGAAAAAAGGGGCCTCAGCACCTTTTGATGTGTCCCCCTCTTCATTCATGTGCTGCCAGTCGGCTGGCTCGCGCTGGCCTCCTCGTTAATGCGATGGTTTCGATGGCCAGAAATATGACAGAGACAAAACAGTTTCCACCCAGCAGGCTGAAAGCTCCAACTACAACTCCTTTACTTCTTTCATGACTCTCTCTTTCTTTGTTCCTCTGCGTCCTCATCTTCACTCGTGCACTTGTCCCCGTTCTTAAGCAACAACAGCATCATGATTTTCTGTCAGGCAGAAAACACAGACAGCTAAAGGGGCTTTTTAGGGCAGCTGGAGCTCGGGGTCCTGCAGGGCCGCCCTGTCAGGAAGGCTACTCGACTGGAAATACAATACATGACACACATACACACCGAATGCACACACACACACACACACACACACACACACTCTCACGCAAGACTCAGACACAACACATGAACAGTCAGGCTGAATAAGCCGCCTCCCCAGTCAGAGCAGCTCTTGATCTAAGGGTTTAGAGAGCGTGAGTCACAGCGCTTTCCTTTTCACAGCTTATTAATAAATCCATCTCCTCGCTGTCACCATATCAGCCTCGTTTATTCGATCATAAACAGTTGTTTTCTACTCTTCTTGGCCGACGTTGAAGTCGTGGGCAGGTTGACAGCCGCTTCCAAAATTCTGGGATTAGTTTCCCTGGGGTTTCTTTCAGGGACCTCAGGGAGTCGTTTTTTTAAAAGTTAATTGGAAAAACACTATCAGCCATCAGCTACTGCTTTAACAGTTGCACAATAAAAACATTGATAAAATTGTGACTCAACATAATGAAAGGTTAACAAACATCATTTTACACTCCGTATTCTTCTTAAAATCACTTCAACCGCTGTTTTGGTGGAACTACAGCAACTATGGGACAGTGCCTAAAAGTTTACACCCCCTTCAGCAGAATTTTTGGCCTTTTCTCAGAAAATATGAATGGTAACACAAAAACCTTTCTGTCACTCATGGTTTGAGGTTGGGTAAAGACATTTATTAACAAACAACTGTTCTTACTCTTTTTAAATCATAATGACAACAGAAACTTCAAAAATAACCTTGTTCATTTTCTTATACACACACACTGATTAAAAGCAAATAGATCACAGGTGAGGATGGTTACCTTTAGTAGACATTCAAACACATTTGGGTTCACTTCTGTGCATTTATCAGGACAAAACCACCAGAGTTGTGTAAACTTCTTAACAGGGTCATTTTTGAAGTTTCTGTTGCCGTTATGATTTAAAAAGAGAAAAACTGTTTTTTTTTTCTTGAAAAAATGTCTTCATCCAACTACTAATCATGAGTGATGGAAAGGATTTTGTGTTATCATTCAAATTTTCTGGGAAAAGGCCAAAAAATCAGAAATTCTGCTGGGGGGTGTAGACTTTTGGGCACAACTGTACATGTGTGCAAAAGCTAGTTTTCGATATTCAGATACCAAATATTTTTTTCCTTGTATAAACCATTAGTCAACCCAAAAATCGTAAAGCATAGTTATTTGATTGTCTTGAATTTAAGTTAATCTTTTTAATCGCTAAGTAAAAGCCTGGTACATGACTTTATGAGTTATAACTGCGTGATGACGCAGCGTGGCGTGCAACCAGGTACATGACTTTACGTCGGGACTTTTTGTGGACGGATATCCTGTAATACCTGACTTGACATGATGCAATGGCCAAAGATGCACCACCCCATGGCAAGTACACATTGGTACATGGTTTTGCACAATCTAATGGACCAATAAACCCAAAATGGCGTGATGGCCCATAGGGGATGTGCCTTGACATAATGGTACAGGATTTTACGGGTCAGGCCCCATATGTCATGTGACATCATGGCCTTACCTGGCACATTCCTGCTTCACCCAAGTTTTAGTTTTTTTCACTCAACTTTTTGGCTAACAGATGCATGAAACTAGTAATAAAGGCATCAGAGTTTTAAAGGATGATGCTCATTAAATAAATGACAGTGTCTTTGGTCTCTTTGTATAGTTAAATTTTGCATTCTACAGGGGATACTTGTGTTTTTGAAAAAGGATTAATATCTGCACAAGTTTGAGATCCTCTCTGCATCTTTTCCACCCCCCCCCCCCCCCCCCCCAACACTTCTGTATAAGGAAGTAAGTTATCACAGACGAGATCTTCGACATGCTTCTGCACAAACCTGTTTGTTCAAGGCTGATTTATATTCGTCAAAAGAGGCTAACTGGAGGTCATTCATGAAACATTGAACAGGGTTTTTTCACGTCATGGGTCACTTCTGTGCTCAGAAGTAAAGAACGATATTAAAAAGGCGGCGAGCAGCAGAGTGTGAACGTCTTTAAATCCGTGGACGAGTGTAATCTAGCTTTTGTGATTCACACGGGCGCACGCTAATTTGCAGTCTGATCGTCTTAATTGAGCTATTTCACACAGTGCACGTGGGCTATCATGCCCTTGTGTGTGTGTCTGGGTGTGTGTGTGTGTGTGTCCGTGTGTTCACAGGGGGTCTTGTGATGGGCCCCGCGCCGCTGTAGACGCTGTGGCAGATGTATGGGACAGATGCCTGTCTGCTCGGCTGCATCTGTAGCCTGGCTTAACCTAACCCCCCTACACACACACACACACACACACATAAAATTACACACATATCAACCCCTGCAGTGCCTGCTGTTGAATATGTGTCCTTTTTAAATCTGTCTGGCACATTTTTGTCTCACTTGTCACGCATTTCCAATTTTCCCTCTATTCCTCCTTTTTTCTGACCTTCCTCGTGTGTCACCTCTTCTTCTTCTTCTAGTGTTTTTATTTTCACCTTGACTTGGCCCAAAACACATTCAGAAGTCATTTCTTTCTTGTGCGTCACTGTGCATTGACTCTGTTGTGATTGTGTTTGTTTTGCGGACATGCTCAGTTGCAGTTTTAGCTCCTTGCTTTGTGCTACTTTTGATATAAAATGTGGATGTGGTGTCATTTGTGTGTTTGTTACCGTGCTTACCCTCACTCCCACTTCCTGACACTGATGAAATCTTTGAAATGGAGCATCAATGACCCTCTTTTTTTTCCTCTCTTCCTCTATTCATATTCTTGCACTTTCTGTCTAACTCTGTCCTTTCATGGTCAGATCTTCTCTTGTTCGTGTGCCCATGTGTGCACTTTTGTCGTGTTGCGTGTCTGCACGCTCACTCTTTCAAAGGAAGTCGAGCCGTGCACTGGTCACTGTCTCTCTCACTTCTGCTTCCTTTCAGCACTCAGGAAGAGACCTAATCTCTATTGTGTGTGTGTGTATATGTGTGTGTGTGTGTGTGTGTATATGTGTGTGTGTGTGTGTGTTTCGGTATGTGCAAAGATGAGCGATCACCCAGAAGACCTTTTTATCCCCCTCAGTTTTATTGATTCTGCGATTTTCATACTTTCATGCGTACATGTCTCCCTGTCCTTTCTGGATGTTATTGCATCTTTTTTTGTTCCAACCATGTAATAAAATCCTTCAGCTTTTTGCTGGAAAAGATATTCAATGCCGAAATTGTTTCTTGCTCGGTTGCTTCAGATTTGTCTGCTGATCGGCCATGATGATAATAATCAGTTTGAGATTGTTTGAGCTTTGTTATTCTTCTAGAAGTATCTATCAGATGATGGGAACAGTGCGGTTATGAAGGGATGGACCTGAATGGATCCGACTGATCCTAATGGCTAAAATACACTGGCTCCGTGTGCGCCCCGGCTTCGCTTCGTCACGTCACTGGATCAGATACGTTTCAATTCAAGTCAGTGTGTCAACTCACACTGGATCCGCTTCGTCGTGGTCTGGCAGGTCGCAAGTGACACGCAGCATTCATATTCCTGCCGAATGCTAGAGCTGCACTCCATTCAATTGAATGGGGTAGTCAGAGTTTTTGACCTATGCTGTAACTAGTCACCAGGGGGAGGGTTTTTTTTGATGACTCCACTTCAAGCCCAACAACATGGCATCCATGTTTTTTTGCAGTGAATGTCTCAGCATGATAGACTTGTGGTCACACCAGCAAAACAAACTGGACTTTAGGGTTGAAGCCTGTGTATAGGATATTAAATACTGTATATTTAATCTTGTTATCTTCTCTTTTTGGGTCAAATCTTTGTGATCTCACAGATGGTTGTGTCACGCATTTGTTCAAAGCTTCCTCAACCACCTTTTTTTTCTTTTCTAATGCTCAGTTTGCTCATCTTCAGTGTGTCAACATGACTAAACGCACTAAGCTGCTGCCATGTGATTGGCTGATTAGATATTTGCATTATTGAGCAGTTGAACAGTATTTCCTATAAGTGAATTGTGGGTTTTTGAGACCAGTATTTGTACATATCTAACTATGAATTTAAGACAAATGTTTTGGGGTGAAGTGCAAAATTTCTACCCTTATTTTGATCAGGTATGACTTTGCAAATGTCTGCAAAGATTTTATAAACACTGAATTTCACTGGAAAACACCATAAAGGTTATTTGACTTTATCCTACATTTTTTTCTAAACTCTTGGTAAAAATAATTACCTGCTCTTTTCTGATGCTGTGCTACATTAGATGCAGAAAGTGTTAAAAGTTTTAACAACATCGTTTCAAACTGCATGAGCTGCATTATTCAGTTTTTTCTTGTTACAAAGGAAGAGGAAAAATATTTTTTTGTTTCAGAAACTGCATAAATGAAAACCATGCATCAGTGATTTTTGGTTTATTATTGGCTCATTGAAAAATCAGTCTCGTTCCAATCTTCATTCCCATGGTGTCAACATTTCTTTTTTTTAAATATGTTTGAAAATTTAAGATTCCCTGGTTTTCAGCGTTGCATTAGATGGAAATCTTGTCATTCTTTTTTTTTTCATATTTTCTCAAAATTCATCCTGACATATTTGGTATCTGTGTAAACCATGTGTTCTCTTCTTGATCTGAATTTAAAACTCTGCGGGTTTGAACAATGCTTGGCAACACAGCGCGAGTTTACAAAGACGGACCCACCACCGGCTTTTTGTTGCTGGTTTGATCCAGGACTCTTCAGTTTCACTTGAGTGTTCGCACATGTGCGCGATCGTTGTTATCTGTTCAGAGCTTCCATGTGAAGCATTGATTACAAGGACAGCACAGATTACAGCAGATTGAGAATGACTGTGAGTGAAAGCTTAATCTTAGGGTGAAGAAGCCTGTCTGCGTTGATGGGGGAGTGGTCCCTCCCCCATGTTAGCCACAGTGGTCTGGAATGGTTTGTTGAGCAGTGAAACAGTGTTAACCACAAGCCAGGGCTGTCGCACGAAACCATCCCCTCACTACTGTGAGATTCTGCTGTCATGACAGAATTATGAAGCAATGATTTTGGATATTTACACACAGCTTGGCTTGAAAATAGTGGATGACTTTGAATTTTGAGCCAGAGTTATGTGACTAATCCCACTTTCAGTTTTTTGGTTGAACCAAACCATAATTAATATTTGTTTTTGGAAGTTTTGAAAGTTGCATTTGGATAATTTTTTTCAAAAATATAACTCACTTTTTCCGGAAACATAAAACTTCTTTGGAATATTCAGAACCCATGAGTATAATATTAGATTACAAGGTTACTAATACTTGGAGCCAGGAAGCATTATGACATCCATCTGGTAGTTTTAAGACACTGAATCTCAGATTTATGTCTCAAGTGCTTTAACCGATATTGTGTCCCTTTGTTTCATTGATGATCAGGCCATTGAACAATTAGTACTAAATAAAAAACCTAACACACAAGTGCAGCTATTTTCAAACTGCTACATATCTTAGAAAAACCAAAATCTGTCTCTAAACTGCTGCAGTACACATGCCAGGCCTGTAGTTGGCGATATAACTTTAGGAGCTGTATACACAACAATGGTTTAGAGGCTGAGGAAGAGGTGAGCTGATCATCTGGCAAAAATATTGAATGCTTCTTTGCTGATTGCAGAAATGGTGCAATAGTTGCACATTTTCTTGAAAGGCAGTCGGTAGATTCAGCAGCACAAGCACAACACACTAGTCCACTATTGTTACTGTTGTTGTTGTCCTGGTTGGCATCCACAATGACAGCGCAATGCACATTCGCAAAGCATGGGTCGTGTCAGGGTTTCCACTGAAAACTCTTGCTCCTTACACAGCAACGGTAAAAAATTTCACTCTTAAGGTCATTTTTCAAATGTTTCCCTTTAAGGTTGGCTAAAACGCCATTTCCTAGAAGCTGGAGGAAGATAAAGATGACAACCAATGACTTTTTTGATAGGCTGCTGTGTAACCAGCCATGATACAGGCACTATTCTGGAAAAAAAAGCATTTACCTAGTTAAAAGTTAAAAAAAATCTTTCTGTGTTAATAGTCCGTGTTACAACATAGACACCTGCAGTTTATAGACAAGTATGGCCAAATTATGCACAATTTTTCTTTTTCTTTTCTTTTTTTTAAATTTAGTGTGTGTGGCTTATATTCAGGAGTGCCCAAAAGCCTGGAAATTATGGTATGCTTTGTTTGTGTTATTGTAACAGGAGAAGGAGCGCTAATGGTGTCACTATTGTCACTGACAAAAATGTTTGTCTGTGTCAGATTTATAACTTGGCTTTTAATAAGGATTTCAGCTTGGCTGTGGATGCATCAGACTGCATGAGTAGAAAATACGTGCGTGTCTTTATATCTGTGATGTCACCATCCCTGGGAGTCATTGGAGGTGTCAGGTGTCACGCGCCCTGCAGGCCGGACACCAGCAGGTTCAGATTGAGGAGTTGCCTCGTGTCGGCTTTGGAGCCCCGACAGGGTTGCTGCATGTGAGCAACCTCACAGACAGTATTGTTCACTTCTTGATAAAGAAAGAAACTGTGGCTGCTTTTTTAAGGGTTTGGCTTCAGTTTGGTGTTTTTGTTTTTTTTTCTTGCAGTATTTCAGAACCCCTTCACCATGTGGTTTGTGAATGATCCCAGACTGTTTTGGATTGGTTTGATATTCAACGATTGAACTTTAGTTTTAGTTTTGAACACTTAAAATTAATGCTGAGTAAATCATTTTGCACAGCTTTGAGGCTCTGTTGAAGCTTTTTTTTCTTCCAAAAACAAACGGTCATTTCCCATAAAATGTAAGAAAAAACAAAACATTTACTGCATCCATTATGAAATACATTAATCACAAATCCCTATCAGCTTTCCTCCTCCTCCTCTTCTTCTGCACCCTTCGCTCCCTCACACACACACACACACACACACACACTGAAAGAGGCCCCCTTGCCTCTCATAACAAAAGCCCTGTCTAACCCGAGCGTGCGGCCCAGTATTGTGTATAAGCAGAGGCGAAGTGTGTGTGAGTGGGAAGCCCTCAGAGCACCCCGGCGTGTCAGGTGTCACTGACATCTGTGCGTGTATGCCGATGATGCCGCAATGTTTCAACGTTCGCTAATATTTGATGCGACCTTTGACCTGATTACTTATTAACTCGTCTGTTGTCTCAAATATTAAAATAACTGTGCAGAATTGTTTGTATAAAAGAGGTGTGTGTGTGTGTGCGTGCGTGCGTATTGGGGGGAGGCTGACAGAAGTAATTGGATCTTGCAACACTTTTGACACGAGAGGAATCTTTGCTGGTGATCTCAGCTCTAGTTTTTTTTTTTTTTTTTTTTCACTCTTCTACTCTTCTTCATTTCTTCTTCCCCCTCCTCTGCTCCTCACTGTCCCTCTGAGCCGGTCATTAACGGTTCACCCTCCCTCCCATCCCCTTCTCCCTGTCTCAAATGGACCCAGCTGGGGAAGAGAGGGGGGAGGAGGGGGAGGAGAGAGAGCGAGCGTAGCTTTTTTGGCTCGCAGATTGTGCAAGGCTTTCCAGAGGTCACCGCGAGTGTGCTGTGTGTTTGTGTGTGCGTGCGTGTGAGTTCTCATTCTGCATTTCACACCTTACCTTCTTTTACTCGTCAACAGAGATACACACATGAGCTCCAACACTCTGTATCTCTTCACCTCATCTGCTGCCATGTTTGTAAACCTCTCTTTTGTTTTCTTCCACAGAGAAGCGATGAGGAATTATCTAAAGGAGCGAGGCGACCAAACTGTCATGATCCTGCACGCAAAAGTTGCACAGAAATCCTACGGCAATGAGAAAAGGTGAGTGATGTCACGATGGCAGCATCCTGAAAGGTGTCCTCAAATTTCGAGGACCCTCAACAGTTGGAAATTTGGTCATCAAAATCATCACTTCCAAACAACAGTATCTACTCATTCTACATTGAAGCTTCAGAAAGAAAAAAATGAAGACTTACGCTCATATTTTCAAGCAGAAGCTAATAAAAGTGAAAGTGTAAACACAGTCAAGCTTGGTTTATGCTTGATGCAGCCAATCTGCAAGGTTGGCGTTGCTCCATGCAGACAAATGACATCATATTAGCACCCCCATCCCCTTGTGTGGTTAATTTCTTTGTTGCACACCCCTGGAAATCTGTGACTACTTTTACAAAAGAAACAATTTGAATGGAAAAAGAGGCAAAAACAGCAAAAAGTGGCAATAAAACTTAGTTTGAGATAGTGAAAATTGCCCCAAAAAAAAACAAAAAAAAGGCATTTCAAGTGGTATAAAACCTGGAAATGCTTCAAAGGTAGCAGAAAGTGGTCCTAAAATGGCAAAAAAAGAGTGAAAAGTGACTAAAATGGCTGAAAAAGCCATAAAGTTAGCCAGAAAATTGGGAGTGTACCTGGAAAATAGTGATTAAGTATCAAAAAATGGTCCAAAAGTGGCCAAAAAATTAGTACAAAGTGACCAAAATGGCCACATGGTGATAATTTTAGCCAAAGAAATCTGGAGAAAATTTGAGAAGTTCAGAAAGTTGAGAAAATGGTGAAAAAAGTAACAAAAATCAGTGAAAAGTATAAAAAAAATGGCAAGAAAGTTGGAATTAAACATGGAAAATGGTCAGTTTGTTGAGAAAAAAAAACTGCCTGAAAGTAGCAAAAAAAGAGTGAAGAGTGACTAAAATGGCCAAAAAAGCAACAGAGTTAGTGAAAATATTGGCAGTGAATCATGAAAATAGTGAGTAAGGTTTTAAAAAATGGTCCAGAAAAAAAAGAGTAAACAGTGATTTAAATGGCCAGAAAGCAACAAAAGTTAGCAAGAAAAAGTTTGGAAGAAATTTTGAAAAGTTCAGGAAGTTGCAAAAATGGTGAAAAAAGTGACAAAAATCAGTGAAAAGTGGTAAAAATGGTAAAAGTTGGGATTAAATATGGAAAACAGTCAATTTATTGGAAAAAAAAACTGTCTGAAAGTGGCAAAACAAAAGGGTGAGAAGTGTTAAAATGGGCAAAAACAACAAAAGTTGTCAAGAAAATTAGGAGTGAGACTGGAAAATATTGGGAAGGTCTAAAGAAATGGTCCAAAAGTTGCAAAAAAGAAGTGAAAAGGGACTAAAATGGACAAAGAGCAGTCACAGGTTGTTGTGTGTTGTTGTGCTTTTATTAATGAAGCTGTTCATGTTCTACAGTGTTTGTTTAAAAACATATAAAAATATTTTCACTGAAATTTTTCTCAGAATCTGACACAAAATTCAAAAAAATGTAAGAAGATGAAGAAAAGAAACTTCTTATTAAGTTTCTAAATGACAGCTCCCAGTTCCCGTCTCCTCTTCAGTAGAAAAACAGACACTCAAGCTGCCTCATGTTGCATTTTGACCCTCCTGACCTCCCGTATCACCCAAGGTCAGAAGAGGAAGTGAGCTGTGACCTCTTGTGTGAGGCCACGTTCAGGTGAAGACCTCGCAGACTCTGCCTCCACCTCCGCTCTGCTGAACTCCTCCTCTCTTCCTGTCACTCTCCTCTCACCTTTCTACCTCTCACTTCTCACTTTTTATAGCTTGTCCTCCCTCCCTCCCTCCCTCCCTCCCTCCCTCCTTCCTTCTTCTTCTTCTTCTCGTCTTTCTTGTTATGCAACAACCCTTCAGCTCTCCATCCTCCGACTGTTTTCTCAACTCCCAGAATCCTCTGAGAGTTGAGTAAAAACAGAAGAGAAAGAAGCAGAGAGGCTGAGATGAATTCCTCTGATAACTTTATCAAATATACAGACTCAGAGTTTCGTGACCCTTCAGGCCCGCTGAACCCGACGTGTTCACGCTGTTTACGTCAGCCTCTCACCTCCTGATCACTGATGTCTGCATTGTCACCGGGGAGCGAAAAAGAAAGTGGGCGCAAGGAGAATGCAAATGTGCCCTCTTCCTCCTTCTCTCATCCGCCTCTTGTCTGTCTGCGCTTTTTATAGGAGGTGAAAGTAGACAAACACCCACAGAGACAGACAGCGGTGTTGCGAAATAGGTCGCTTTCCAGTTCCACACTGACGCACACGAATTTATCAGCAAAGGAGAGATGAGTGATTCTGAGGGGGCAAAAGTCCTCTTTCACTTTAATGCTGCTCTGCTCCTCACATCAAAATGTAAGAAAGAAGAAAAAGTAGAGACGAGCCGGAGAAGTTTGAGATTGAAAATGGAAAAAAGTTGACTCTGAATGTTTTGAGTTGTGTTTATTTAAAGAGAACAGTTTCATGCAGGACTTCTCGTGTTAACATCTGATAAATGAGGCCTGACATCTTGAGGAGAGAGTGTTTAGTTCCTCGGTTGTCCTTTTAGATATCAGTGCAGTTCTGCCCTCTGCTGGTGAAAAGAAGGAGATGCACTCTCAAGTTTGTACAATCAAAGGAAGTGACCAAATTTCTTCTTTTGCTCCAACGTGTCCTCCTTTTTGGTCACAAAATTCTGTCCTGGTTGTTCTCAGCTTATTCTAAAGATTATTTATATTTATAATAAAGTGCTGCACTGGGCCATTGGCTTTATTTGGATGCACCAACCTGTCAAGATAATGAGCTCTCAGACAGAAAATGCTGAAGTGGAAATGCACTTTTGTACACCTCTTTTTCTTGTGGCCAAGACCAGTAGTAGGAACCAAGTACCGTCTGCAAAGCTGGCACCTTTGAGTCAGCTGAAAACTTAAACACCTCAAAACAAGGATTCAGTGTTAATTGAGAGTTTGAGGCATTTTTAAATATATGTGCACTGGAGAAATATATTTTTTCTTTGTACTAAAGCATGTGGTGATGCATTGTTATGGGAGCCTTTTTCCACCAGTTCAAAAAAAAAAAATATTAATGCAAATACAAACTTGGCCTTGTTTAAGAACTTTTTTGGCCATCATTCAGTCAAAATTGCGGGAAAAAAAAGAAGAAATTTTGGGATAAAAACTCAAACACTTAAAGTAAAAAGTAAAACTTACGAGCTAAAAGTCAGCGTTTTGGTATCATTAGGTCAAAGTTTCAGAAGCCGAATTTTAGATACAGGGTTCCTACACATCATTGAAAAGTCTTAAAAAGTCTTAAATTCATGTATCGAAAACTAAGGTCTTATAAAGTCATAAATTAATTGAAATTTTAAATTCTGGTCTTCAATAAAATACTCAAAGGTCTTAAATTTGTCAGGGCAGGATTTTTTAACGTTTTATACTTTTTAATTTAAACAGAGGATACTGTCTCACAAACTGCTGATATTACTTGTTATCCGCATCCTGGGTCACCTTCTACACTTTTACATACATTTATTGAACCAGAGAGCACTGGGGATCACTTCATGTTCAATAAACAGACAAAAATAAACTTGAATGGGTCTCATTGAGTGACACACACCACGGTCAAGATTGCAATAAGGCAGGATCCCCCAACCATCAACTTTATTTAGTGTTTTTGGTCTTAAATTTCATTCAAAGTGGCATTAAATAGGTCTTAAAAAGTCTTGAATTTGACTTGCTGTGACCTGCAGGAACCCTTAGATAAAAGTTGATAGAAAATCTTAATTTAGGAATAAGAAGGTAAAACTAGTAAATTAAAAGTCACCATCATGAATCATAAAGTCCAAATTTTGGGTAAAAGGTCAAAAACTTTAGATAAAAAAGTTAAAGTTATTAGATCAAAAGTCAAGGTTTTAGATAAAAAGCTAATTTTGATATTAAAAGTTAGAGCTTTGGTATTAAATTCAAATTATGAGATAATGAAGTAAAAATCCTGAATTTAAAAGTAACCAGGTTTATATTGACATTGACTTGAAATTCGCCCCCTCCCTCCTCGTTTAGGTTTTTCTGCCCTCCCCCCTGCGTTTACCTGATGGGCAGCGGCTGGAAGAAAAAGAAGGAGCAGATGGAGCGGGACGGCTGCTCCGAGCAGGAGTCGCAGCCCTGCGCCTTCATCGGCATCGGAAACAGCGACCAAGAAATGCAGCAGCTCAACCTAGAGGGAAAGGTACGACACAGACAAAGACGCACACAAAAAAAGGATATTACGCTCTGAAGTCTGCTTGACACATCTTCTCTCCAATAACAGAGCAGGAAGTGTCTCATTTGTCTTAAGATTAGGGAAAGCCTCTAGTTTCCTCTTCTGTTAAAGATATGAGATCAATAATACAGTAGAGGTCAAAGGCTTCTGTTCACTTTGTTCAGTTTTTCAAAACCTTACAATTTGTGAGACGTTTTTTTCATAGTCCTATAACTAAAGTCTGAAGAAAAAGAGTTCGCGCTATGACTGAAGTCTAAGAATCTGATGTTAAAATCAAAATTTCATACAATCAGAATTCAAGTGTTTCTTTATATTCTGAAATCAATCTAAGAGTTTTTTATTACTGCCAGATTTCAAAAAATAAAACCAGAACTCTAAGAAAAACAAGGAAAAATTCTGCATTTGATCATTTAATTTTGGCTTAAATCACTGAATTTCCATCAACAAAACAGCAGAACATGGATTTTAAAGCTAGAGAGCTGGCATTGATTGTCAAGTTTTCACATGAATTTTAAGATGCTGGCGTTTGTTGTTAAATCCAGGCTTGATTCTTGTAACACCAGTTTTTGTTGCTGCTGACATGTGTTTTTCAGGCGCTCCTCATTCTTTCCCATAAAATTATGTTGTGCAGTTTCTAGATTTGACATGTTTCCTGAAGTTTCTAACTCTGAATCATTCAATTTATAAAAAAGAAGAAACTTACTGACTGTGTTTTGATTTTTGCCTCTGTTCCCCCCAGAATTATTGCACAGCCAAAACCTTGTACATATCCGACTCTGACAAGAGAAAGCACTTCATGCTGTCCGTCAAGATGTTCTACGGCAACAGCGCAGACATCGGCGTCTTCCTCAGCAAGAGGATCAAAGTCATCTCCAAGCCTTCCAAAAAGAAGCAGTCCCTCAAGAACGCTGACCGTGAGTCTGTGCTCGAAAAAATTCAACCCTTATTATGCTCTTATTACCATATCCAGCCACTAGATGGCAGTGGAGCACCAACAGAGCAGTAGCTCAGTTCAGATGTGAAGTGAGAAACGTGTCTCTAACCAATATGTGGGTGTTTGTTTTTTTCCATAGTGTGTATTGCATCAGGGACAAAAGTGGCGCTCTTCAACCGCCTTCGGTCCCAAACGGTCAGCACGCGTTATCTCCACGTGGAGGGCGGCAACTTTCACGCAAGCTCCCAGCAGTGGGGCGCCTTCTACATCCACCTGTGTAAGAAAATCAGTCATGTATAGCATCGTTGGAACGACGGGAGACAATGTTTCACACTTTCTCTTCCGTTTGTTTCAAATCTAACCCACGCTGTTTGACAGTGATTACACCCCTGAGACATGACAGATTTGAAAATAAAGGATTGATTGGCGTTCCTGACTTTGTCTTTCTTCTTCTGTGCTTTCAGTGGATGATGAGGAGTCAGAAGGAGAAGAGTTCACTGTGAGAGACGGTTACATTCACTACGGTCAGACGGTGAAGCTGGTGTGCTCGGTCACTGGCATGGCGCTGCCCAGACTGGTAAAGACACGCATCACTCTGAACTCGATAATAACATCTCGCAAGTGTTGACTCACTCTAGAGAATTTCAGAAATCGTTTTTTTGACCCGATATTAGAGATCCTACACGTGACAAACAACAACTGATGTGAAACCTCACCAAATCTCTTGAGGTTGAACTTCAGAGGAAACAAACATGGCAGATTTTTTTAAGCTGCAGATCATAAATATATTTAAAATCAGTCTAATGATTCCTTAAACTGGTCAAGATATTTTTCCAGCTCTATCAAATACTTAAGCTTTTGCTTTAACACCTGAGCCCCAAAATGCCTGCCTGGACTTTTTTGCTTATCTTGACCATAAAACGGTCAAAAAATGTCATGTGAGTGAGTGAGTGCTTAGGAGACTTTCCTGAAATTTGACGTAAACTTTCCATCCCTTTGCAACCATGTCAGCTGTAATTCTCTTTTCTTTAAGCTTGCCATCCTATCAGTGTTTCTTTTTATCACTCTCCTCTTGATTTCCTCCAAGCTGAGGGCTGTCTGTCCTCCTGAGATTCTGCCTTGGTTCACTATTTTGGCAAAGTCCTGAGAATTGGAAACTCTCACCCCACATTTCTGGTTACTCTAAAGCCAGCTTTCCCAACCAATTAATTCAAAATGTCCATAAATACACCAAACAAAAAAATATATGTGTGCTTCTTTTTCTGTTTTCCCTCACCCCCCTCTCTCTTTTTCCTTCTTTCTTCCTCAGATCATCCGTAAAGTGGACAAGCAGACGGCGCTGCTGGACGCCGACGACCCCGTCTCCCAGCTCCACAAGTGTGCCTTCTTCCTGAAGGACACAGAACGCATGTACCTGTGCCTTTCCCAAGAAAGGATCATCCAGTTTCAAGTAAGTGTAACACTTGGATACGATGGATTAAATAGCTAAGGGAAACCATTTAGGTGAAGTCTCAAGAACCTTTATTCACTTTTCTTTTTGACCCTGATGGGACTTTTACGTCCCCCCTTTTCTAGGCCACTCCATGCCCAAAGGAACCAAACAAGGAGATGATCAATGACGGCGCCTCCTGGACAATCATCAGCACAGACAAGGCTGAGTACACTTTCTACGAGGGCATGGGCCCCGTCCACTCACCTGTCACCCCCGTGCCTGTGGTAGAGAGCTTACAGGTGAGCGGCGTCCAAGATTTCAACTTTTCTTCTCCTTGATTAAAAAGTCTGTAAGGATAACTTTACACCCGCCTTGTTTCTAAATAAACTCTCTCTCTTTAACGCAGCTTAACGGTGGTGGAGACGTCGCCATGCTGGAGCTGACGGGACAGAACTTCACTCCAAATTTGCGGGTTTGGTTCGGAGATGTAGAAGCAGAAACTATGTACAGGTTTGTGTTTTTGCTTCCTCTCTTTCACACAGTTGGAGCCTCAGCTTCCAGCTCTTTTATGTACAAAGGCGTCTTTCAATTTCTTGACCAGTTCCTGCACCAAACCTTTTTCCCTTATTAGCATAAAAATTGTCTGTTTTGACTCTGGATTACACAGTCAGAGAAATTAATGGGCTTTCAATTGATGTGAATATTTGAATTATGAAAACACTATCAGGCGTTAAATTCTCTAGTAATAAAATCCTTTTCCACTGCTTTTTTGCACCAATAACCAACATGGTACCATCCCTCTTCCCTCTTCTTACATACCTCAGCGGTCGCTCCGCCAGGCTGCGATTTACGGGCTGATTAGACTTTATGTGTTTATCAGAACCACCCACTGAGCCGTGAAGCAGAGACAGAGGAGGATCGTCAGACCTCCCTGTCTGCACGACTACAGACCTCTGAGATATTTCCTTTTGATGGGGATAAAAGATAGCTTTTTGGTGTTTAGTTAAAGTCGCTGTAAAAACTCAAGCTGGGAATCTTGGAGAAGCTGCCGTTTGGAGTGAAGGTGGTGAATCAACTTTAGCGCAATCAGGAGTTTTTAAGATGTTTGGATGAAAATGAGGTAAAGAGTTATACAGAGCTGAGCCTTAACGATTATTGTGAGATGTGAACTAAACACCATTGTCTCGTATCTGCACCATCCACCTACACTTTTCACCAGTTGTCTTACACAGATGTTAATTTTGCCACTTGAGCTGCGTATCACTATCGCCTTCATATGAGATCACATAAAAGGACATGTGGAGGTGCAATATGATGGTTCAGTTCAGATGGATATGATGACATATAAGATTTGTCAAGATGAGTTAGATGAGATGCAAAAGGGTTAAGGGTGTGACAACCATAGGTGTCAGGGAGTTTCACTGTTGCGCTCAGAGCTGCTGCTCCAGTCTAACTGCAGCCTCCTTTAGCAGCTTGACGACCGACTCCTCCATTCCCGCTACCTCTACCTGAGCTGCCGTTGGAAGATTTGATGTCAACTGAGTCGTTCAGTTTGTAACGCGTGTTTGCGCCAGTCATTGCGGTAAAAGGGAAGCCGCTGTGTAACAAATGGTCCCAGCTGCACTGGAGCAGCAGCTTCAACCGCAACAGCTCCATTGATATTTGACATTTCATTTTCATTAGGATTCGAATGTTGTGCCTTTAATTTTCAAATGAAAATGTAAAGTCTTAATTGCATTTTCATTTGAATTATGTCCTAAATACACTTCCATACTTATGTAGGAGAGATGAGAAATGATAACAAACTATCGTTACTATAGGTGCGTTTCCATTACCCTTGGATAAGCGCAAAATTTGAATAGCGCTATAAAAAACTGGTAATGGAAACACCTGACTTTCGAAAAAGCACTAAAATATCGCAAAAAAGTTTTTACGCTTTTATGAGGTGTTTTTCAGACGTTTCAACATTCAAATATATCGCAAAAGCGCAATGTAAACACTTTTTCTGCGATTATGTCATAGGCCGTGATGTACGTGGTCACATGATCACTTCTCTGTTAGTAAACATGGCGCGCTACGTTTGGACAGAGGAGGAGATGGAGACTTTTCTCGCAATTATTTTAGAGAAAAAAAAACATAATTGCCATACTAGACAGCAAACAACAGAGGAATGCAGAGTGTTATAAGGAGATGGAAACTGAAATAAGGTAGAAAGGGTTCGACAATCTTCCAGCAGTGAAATCTCGCGGGATGATATCTGACGAGAGTTACGGCGTTCCTGCCTAGAACAACCTTCAATGGAAACATGTTCAAAGCGCAAATAAACTTTGTCAAAATTTTAGGAATATCTCTTTTATTTTGCAAAAAACTGTCATGGAAACCCAGCCTCTGTTATTCACACAAAACAATGACAAATGTTTGCGTTGACTCCTCCCTCTTTCCCTCAGGTGTGCGGAGAGCATGCTGTGCGTGGTGCCCGACATCTCAGCCTTCCGCGAGGGCTGGCGCTGGGTGCGGCAGCCCGTCCAGGTCCCCGTCACGCTGGTTAGGAACGACGGCATCATCTACTCCACCACACTGACCTTCACTTACACGCCGGAGCCCGGGCCGCGGCCACACTGCAGCGCCGCCGGAGCCATCATACGGGCCGGGAACTCCAGCCTGCTCACCAACAGCAGCCAGGAGGCCGGCGCCGGCGTCTACGGCCCCAACAGCACCTCCGCGGGAGTCACGTCCTCGTCCTCCACCGCCGCAGCAGCAGCCGTGGTCTCCTAACGCACACCAGGGGGCGCTACAACACAATATGCCTTGAGAGGAAATGTACCACAAGGTGTATGAAGACTATGGGAAATAATACAGAAAAACTGACTCACTCTGAAGTGCTGCGTTTGGATTTTGGATACAAAGAAGCTGAAATTGGCGAGAGAAAGGAGCGGGGGAATATCTGAAGGAGGAGCGACATCACAAAAAAAGTGCTCCTCACCACGCCCCCTCTCCTGTGGTTACTTTAGGGACCTGCCTATCCTGGTTCTGGTGTTTGGAATGAGAGAAGTTCCTGCAGGCTCAGAGCACCAGCACCTTTCTACGGAAAACCACAACAACAATACATCCAACGTGTACAAAAAGTTCCCTCGAGAGGAAAGTATCGTTTTTGTGCCGCTATAAGCCCCTCCCACATTTTGTTGATAAATATTCCTTTTGTTTCTTTTCTTTCGCCTGTGTTTGTGGTTCTCTAACGGGCGGCTGGATGTATTGTTGTTGGAGGGAGCGCGAGGATGCAGAGGGACACACAGAAAACGTGACGATAAGATAGTTTTTATGGACCAAGGATCTTGTATAAGCTTTAGTAAAGGTACATTTTTCTCCATACCTTTTTTGTATTAAACATATAGTACACTTTTGTTACCAAATAGTTTCTATTCTTCCTCTGAGCTCGGGCTTTGTTTCCCCCTTTTTCGAGGTCCAAACCCCGGCCTGTATGTTATTGTGACCTTACAAAACGCCTGCTTTTTCAGTCTTTGGATTGAACTGTTTCTCGTTTCATTTTGATACTCTTTGCTCCTTCTGTTTGGAAAAACAAATCTGAAGTCTGGGTTGTTTATTTACAAAGTTTGTTTTGTTTTCGTTTTTTTTAACGGGGAATTAACCTCAGAGGGCCTATGTTCTATCATTGGTTTTTTATGAAGTCTTTAAAAAGAAAAGCTTTAAGCAACGCCTCTGCCTTGCCTGCAATACTCAATGTGCGCTACGTCTCCTTACACACATCTGACACGGAGCGACGTCTGCAGAAAAACGTCGGAAAATCGACTTCCACGGTTACAAACACGTTTAAATGTACTTCAAAGATAGCCTTAGTACTGTATTCTCGTACTGTGCTCACA
The DNA here is from genome assembly GCA_008086565.1 of Thalassoma bifasciatum. Taxonomy (NCBI): domain Eukaryota; kingdom Metazoa; phylum Chordata; class Actinopteri; order Labriformes; family Labridae; genus Thalassoma; species Thalassoma bifasciatum. The sequence continues at coordinate 41,514 of RPOG01001807.1, forward strand.
GTCGGACCGGTCACATATCCACACTTATATCCCGTCTCTGTTGCTCTATAGGTCGCTGTTAACGTATCGGAAAATGTCATGAAACTTAGCGAGGTGTCTTCCAGTGTGTGCTGTACTTCTGCTGGCATTTAACTCCAAAAAAGAAAAACTGATGTGGCCTTACTGATAACTTCAATTACAACGATGACAACAAAAACCACATTCACATTCTCGGATCTGCTGTTTACTCACCGTGGGAGAACCTGTGCATAGCACAAAAACAAGCTAACGCCTCGCTTCTTATCACAGGAGCTCCGCCGTGTCCGAGCTCACCGCTGCGTCTCCACGCTAAAGCAGCCTTCTGAAGGACGTCTACGCCTCCTTCTTCTTCTTCTTCTTCTCTTTCTTCTTCTTCTTCTTCTTCTGTGGTGTAAAAGTACAAAATACGCCCGTTTTTTATTCTCATGGGGTGCCCAGCGCCTTTTCACTTTTGGTACAACGTCTCACGAGCGCTGTAGAAGCTCTTTTCAGCCTTCTTTTTTAAAAAACAAACAAAAAAAAGTATCTCCTGTGGTTTTTATTATCTTTGCAGAAAAAAAAAAAACGTGTGTACATTGTTGAACTCACTGTTGGAGTTAGTTGCACTCATCTTTGTCATGGCAACCGCTGCGCCTCCTGTCGGAGCATAAAGGCCTTCTAAATGTGTATTATCGAGAAGAAAAAAAAATCATGCATTTTTCCAAACATAACAGCAATATTGTACAGGTTATTTCATTGTCCTTGTCCGCCTGAGCACGATCTTCACCAGCCAGCAAATCTGTACGCCTGTGTGCGTGATTGTGCGCAATTTGCGCGAGTGTGTGTGAGTGTTTCGTGAAGTTGCTGTGATGGACCCTTGAGTCAGACTCGCTCCATTTTTCAAAGTGTGCTCTCAAAAGAAAAAAGAAAAACCTGGGAAATTCTGGGTTTTTCTGTCTTCCACCGTGATCCAAATGTTTGCTAATTTTGGACAAACATTCAAAGGCAATACTCGTGAATTTAAAGTATTACAGTACGACTGTAAACTCATCTGGGGGAAAACGGAACAAACAACGATACTGTAACTTGAATGTCTGCTTGATGAAGTGTTTTCAAACCCTTGAAATAGGAACAAAAAGGATTCGCTTGCACCCCAAGAGAAAACGAACCCCGCCCACCTGTCAGTCGTTAATGTTAAATGTTTTATATTGTAATATTGATATTTTTTAAATTATTGGTACAAAGTCTCCCCCTTGTCTTATGTCAAATAGAAAAAAAAAGAAAAGTGCATTATCGCCCGTGCTGCCTAGGTTGGCCTGGGAGTGTATTTTTTTAAAAAAGAGGCCACTTCTCGTCGATCCTGGAAAAACGTGGAGGATGTCGTCGGTGCTGCAGCGACACGTGTAGCATCCAATAAAAGTTTGCGCTTCTTCTTCCTGAACCCTTTACTCTGCAGGATGGAGGTCACAAAATCTTAACTGTAGATTTCTAATTGAGTGTTTTCTTTTTTTTAATTTCTGTGTTTACTAGCTCGTAATGAAGCGCATTTTTAACAAAGCCTCTGCATTAGCCTCACACACACACACACACACATAAACACACGCACACACACTTCCCCGTCCGCCCCCGCCTTCCCTAGAGCTCGGATATTTTTGGGTTTTTGTTTACAAGTCCAGACGCCTCTTTAGGCCCCGCTGCCCTTTTTCCTCCCTCTGCCTCTTCATCATCTCCTCATGCGAGTCTGAACAGAGCAGCTTCGTCACATTCGAGCTAATAACGGCGGGAATGGGGGGGGGTGATGCATGCTGTTGAGAGAAATGTGTCGCCTTGACAATCTGAGCTGGTTTACAGTTTATTTGTCTCTTAAAAATGCTCTTTTTTGAGAGATAATGGGAGGATACAGAATAAAAAAAAGACGTGGTCAGAAAATGTTACACGACTTCTCAAAAAAACATGCTACATTAACCTAGCGACAAAGATGCGCTATCACATTAGCGATGCTAATTGGTTTCTTTCTGTTTGTGTGTCTGGTCATGTTTTGCTCTTCCAAAAGCAGCTGTTTGTGTTTTTTTTTTTTATAATAATGAGCTCTGAACAATGTATGTATCCTCTAATATGCCAAATGTCTTTTTATAATGTAGTTTTCATGCACTGCTAAACAAAAACAGGGCAGAGTGAGAGGCAGCTTTAAACGAATAAAAAAAGGAGTGTGGAGCCCTTCTCTGTCGCACTCAGCCTTACTTCTCCTTAAGACTATTTGGCTGTTTGCACTACAGAGCGCTAACCTTTCTCTTTTTTTCTCTCACACATTTCATCCTCACTCTTTACCGCTCATGTTTATGTTTGTACATTTGGAGTTTCCCCCTTCTGCCTTCTTTCGTTTGTTTTTAACACTCAGCCTGTTATGCTAGCTTTGCTACAGTTGGATCACTCTTTTATTCTTCCTCCTCCTTCTCCTCTTCTTCTTCTTCCTCTCCACGTCCTTTCACTCTCTTTCACTCTCACTGTATCTGTGTATTATTCTAGTAAATGGTAAGCAGAGGTGTCATTGTGGTAGTTATACTCAGTGCTCAAAGGGTTGCTGATGGTAGAAACCTGTGCCGTTTGTAACATTTAGCAATAAAAAACAAAGGGGACGGTGTTCTGTTATTTTTTTTTTCTGTTTGTTTTTTTTTTTTGATAACATAACGTTAGTTTTGTTTTTGTACATATTGCAGCTCCAGATCATGCTCAAAAATCTGTATGTCATTAAAAGAAGAAAAAAAGGAGAAAAAAACTTGCAATATTGGCATAAAAATGAGAAATAAAAAGTGATATAAAATCTTACTCAGCGTTATGTTTTTAATCAGAAGTGAACGGGTTTTTTTTTTACATGGATCCAAATATTTCAAGATGAATATCTTAATATGAATAACAGCACTAGAGCTACTTGTGAAAGTAACGTGTGATTTCATGAATCATGTCATTATAGTACAGAAAAAAAATTGAGAAAAAAATGTAACAATTTTTAGTTTTCGAACAAGACTGAAAGCTGTCAGAAAATACTGTAGAAGCCCATTTCTTTCAGTTGAAAATATAAATTAACTGGATTTGTTAAGATCTTTTTTTTCTTTTGCCAATTCCAAGTCAGAATGTTGAGTAAAAAGTCAAACTTATGAGATAAGTCAAAATTTTGACTTTCTATGTCGATTTTCTCTTTGTATTTCATAACTTTGACATTTTTCTCATAATTTTGAGTTTTTATGGACTCAAAAGTTTGACTCTTCATCCGCAAATTTTGACTTAAATATCTAAAACATTCAACTCTTTATTACAAAATTTTGACTATTTATCTAAAATTTTTTGACTTTTTATCTCGAAATTTTCTCTTTTCATCATACAAAAGGTAAGATACAATTTTATTATTGAAATCTCATATGTGGCCGTAATACTCCATCACACCTTAACTTATGTTTTCTTTCTGTGAATTATGATGTTTTACCGATTTATTTTTCTTCTTATTCTCTGCAGAGACAGAAAAGTGTCCTCCAGTGGCCGCTTTTCTGTCCAAGTCTTTCTTGGCATATTATTCGTGGAACAACATTCAGATGTACAAAGTCACTGGGATTACATTCAGCTGTGGTTTTCAGAGACCTGTTAACAGAAAAGGCACATTTTCATGCTCAAAAAAGAAAATTATCAAATACAACATGTTCATTTGTACAACAGTTTTCAAACAAGAAAGTGCTACATGAATGTTACTATATTTAGACGCTTGATTTAGTGGAAATCAGGTGAGTATTGCCGGGAATTGACTCTTTGAAGTCTGAGGTTACAGGTGGAAAGTTTCCCAGGGTGATAAAGCCTTTCTCTTTACTGAAGTACAACCACACACAGTGGGTCAAGGACGGGGCTGGTTCTGTTTTTACACTTGGAGGCTGTTTTGAAGCTGCTGGGTACAGATGACTGCAGTTTGTAGTTAATTGTCAATAATCACCATTCACCTCTCTGTAAAAAAATGTTTCCTAGAAATTCAAGACAGCCAACACTACGATGTTATTTTTACTCAAGGAGAAAACTCATGATTCTGTGTATACAAGTAAACTGAATTGGTAAAAAGTGCCAAATCAGCAAATTTGCTTCCTCTTTTAGTTTGGTATGGAGCTAAAAGCCAGAGGCAGTTAGCTTAGCCTAGCATGTGCAGCACATAGAACAAACATGCTTTGTTTTTCAACTTCAGTTCACTTAGGGACTACAAGAGGCTTTAAGCTAGCTGGTTTGCGCTGTAGCCATTTCCAATTGCCAAGTAATTCCAGGCTCTTGCCTTATACTTGCAGGGACTACGAGGGGACCACGCGTTTGAAGTGGATTGTTGCAGTTCCTTTGGTCAGAGCACTCGTGCAAACTGTCGCGATGGCATGACTCTCAACAATGATCTTTTTAACATAATTCATCTTTGTTCAAGTCAACTTTTTATAAAGCGAAAAGGTAATGTATTTATTAATCGTTACTTAACCCTTTTGTTTAGAACGTGAAAACAAGCAAACTTTTTGAGTATGTACAGTAGTTTAGTAGCCGGCCATATTTAGCGCTACTCACAGCCTGGTTCTCTGAGACATATCAGTAACATTAGTGAATCCTGGTTATGTTCTGCCAGTGCTCATCTTCCAAGCAGAGCGAACGTAACCTCACTTTACATTTCACTGATTGACTCTCAAGTTTGAACAGATCACAGATAGTTTCCATGTTAACGCATATTTTTTCACAGTTTTTTGCAATTTTTTGGTAAAACATGATCTCGGGGCCTACATTTATATGCGTCATGAAGCTTGTTGGCCTGTAAAGACCCATTAATTAGCCGCATTATTGTTTGAGCGGCATTGTTAAAGTTACGGTTAAAAAAAAATGAACCAAAAAAGCTAAATGTAATAACTTTTAGATTTTTGCTAGCTTCAGATATTACAAGGAGCCAGCTACACCTTTGGCAATGGGCGCAGTACGGCTTTTTAAATTTTCTGATAATCTTCTATTACAGTGATTCCCAACCTGTGGGTCATGCCCCCTGGTGGGCCGCAAAGGTATTGCAAGTGGACCGCCAAATCATTTCCAAAAAAGGTAGGATACTTGTAGGAGGTGATTGCGTTTCTTGTATGATGTTTTAAATGATATTAAAAAGTTTAAATATTCACGTATAAGAAAAGTCCTCTTAGAAATTTTGTTGGAGCCCAATTGGCTACATTGACCGAGAATATGACAACAACCTGAAATGTAATAACTGCAAAAAGACATTGGTATTTGTGGGGTTGGAGGTGGGCCACAAACATTATTGAGACTTAAAAGTGGGCCCTGAGTTGGAAAAGTTTGGGAACTACTGTTCTATTGATATAAGCCATAAAAATATAACATATGCTCAGTTCAACCCATGACTTCAAAAAAATTAAGTAATGACTGCCATAATGTAAAGCTGATGTAACCCTCAAGAGTAAAAAGCGTGACGTTTGACCCTGTTCTCCCCTATTTTCTGCCTCACATAGATGCATTATTCAACAATGTATTAATAGTTCTTGCACAGCTACACATGGAGTTACAAATCTCTGAGATAAACACAAACAGAAGGAGAGTTTGGTGGTAGACTAACTAGTTTCCTGCTTCTCTTCAAGGCTTCATGTGACCGAACAAGGACTTGGACTCTGCAAGCTTTTTGGGAGAACAACGTGCCGATCTGCTGTGTGAGTAAACTGTAAGCTCAGCATTTCTGGTCACTACTGTTTTCATGTCATGTTATACTCAAAACTAAATAACTGCTCTTTAAAGAGTCACGTAAGCGTCAAGCTAGCGATACAAACACTTTTGTTGGTCCAGTTTAAGTGAGTTCACTCGAGGCCGGAGCTCTGACCCCGGTGTAAGTGAAGCGTGTGCTGGCTCCACTCGGTGGTGTGTGACCATTCTGATCGTTGGTCTTCACCTCTGCTTTAAATCTGCCTCCTTCCCCTTTAACTGTCCCAGCCCCCGTTGACCTCCCTAATCCTCCACCTCCTCCACTGCACCTCCTCAAACAGCTGCAGCAGGTGAAAGTAGCCAGCATGCCTTGACGGAAACGCTTGTTCATGAAGCAGTAGATGATGGGGTTGACACAGGCCGAGGTGTAGGAGAGCAGGTGGATGAAGGAGATGGGTGCGCCTGTTAAGCGGTAAGCTGAGCGCCGGTCGAATGCCTGCCACGCGTTGACCACGAAGACGGGCGTCCAGCAGACGAAGAAGAGGAAGACGATGACCAAGAGCATGCGGATCACGCGCTTCTTGGCCATCAGGTTTGCGGTGGAGCTGTTCCCACACACTCGGCCCATGATGGGCTGGCAGCTGGAGCTGGGGGTGTTAGATGTGTTGGATTTTTTCTTAGTTTGCTGCAGATAACAGCCGTCACTGTCCCCGGTTTTGATGCTGCCAGTGCAAGACTGTCTTTCTGTCAGAAGAGAGAGGACACAAGAAGATGAGAAAAAGGGAGCAGACTCATTACCGCGAGAGAGATAGAACATGCAAAGGCCGTTTCAGATTCATAACCTGATGCTGTGAGGACAACAGAGTGCAACATATTGTTTTGTCCTGTACCAACTATATTTAAATGAATAGTGTTATCTTACAGAGTATCTTTCCATGTCCCATTGTATTGTAATGTATCAAATTGAATCCTATGGTTTGTCATATTGCACCAGAACTTTTCATATCTTTACTTTTTATTTTTGCTATATCAGCTTCTGACTCATGGATATATCATATCACATCCTATCTTATTGTACCGTCTGGCTTCATCTCCTTTCGTGGGGTATCATAGTATATCGCATCATACTGCACCTTAATTAAACAGAGCGCACCATAATTCCACTTAACATGGTTTAACTTGACTTAAAGTAACAGAAAGTTAAGATATCATGTACGATCACATCATATCATATCTTCAGATAATGTCACACAGTGTCAGTAATGTATCATAACATCACATAAAGTAATGTAATGCAAAACACAAGTTAATGTAATGTATAGGGATGCACCAACAATGTCTTCAAAGTGCATTTTCAGTCTTCTCCTGGAAGACTTGTATCAATAAAACCACAAGGGCTAAACAAAATGTGATGACAAGCAAAAACTGCAGCCAGCACATGGGCAGTAATAAGATGATGAGTATTGAGGGGATGTGCCCAGAGAATTCTTAGAATAAGATGTTTTCCGTGTTTCTTGTGGCAAGTATGGATTTGATACACTCTGTCTGCCATACAAAGTCTGCTCATGTGTTGTTGTGTCCGTGTGCATCGGGGCGGAACTCTGCCATGCTTGATAAAGAGAGTCGAGGAGAATTGTGAATGCATGACCATACAGAGACAGGAATGTCACCCACTTATGTAAAAAAGTTCATGCGATTTAGTCTGATCAATAAAAGAACAAGGTAAACAAGGGAGGGTCTTTAGAACGAATTGAGATATGTAAATTAACGTTACAAAAAGCAACAGAACCTTAGGAAATGTAATGCGATGTAATGCATCACATAGTACCATAAAGAACTGTGTTATACACTTTCTGTTTTGCTGTCTCTGCCAAAAACCACCTTTCTTTTCTAAATTAAATTTTCAAAAATACATCAAAAAGCTACACTGATGCTATAAATGATATTTTTATTCCTTTAAACTAACCCCACTGAAACACTCCAATATATTTTGAGACAGATCCACAAACTGGCTTCTGTGAAATCACTTGAGCATCAACTGTCTGTCATTCTGTAGCTGGAAATAGTCTCAAAGGAAAGCACTCTCTCCTCCTGTTTGAGTTATATTTGCTTCAGTGTACAATAACCGAATAAAGTGTTTGTTATCCATAATGGATTTTCACTTTTTATCAGTGATTAATGCAGGATGGGAACATTTAAAGCATAAAATATCTTATACCTCTGCTGGATTTCCTGCTTGATAACTCAAACTTGATGCCTCGGTACAGCTCCAGGGAGATGAGTCCATAGGCGATCATCATGACGATCCCTGGGATTAGGAAGAGCAGCAACAACAGGGAAACATACCTGCAAGGGACAAATTTGGGAACGTAAGCACCTCATTAAAATCAACCCCAGAGTCAAGCTGCTGTGCCAAAATTAGAAGCATCTGCCCTTGAATTTGGAATAATACTGGAGACATTTCCTTTTTCAGTAAATAGCAACAGAAATATACATAAAACGCTGGGGTTGGCAAGTTAAAGAGATTTGAAGTCGTGTGCTTTTATTTTGTGTGCTCGAGCTTTACCCAGAGTGACGGTCTCTCACCATCAGGCTTAGACAAAGAAAATCAGTAAAGGGGCCATCTGAGTTTGATGACACCCCACTGGGAAAGCGCAGGTCTCACACTTCCTGTTGCACTTATTTTCAGCTCACCAGGACTGCTGGATGACATCATTGGACCAGACCAGGCGACACATGTGGCCCGTGCTGTTGTCGAGGCGGGTGAAAGGGATGAGGGAGCTTGAAATGGGGTACGGCAGCATCAGGATGAAGGATGCCACCCAGGTGGCGGTGATGACTTTGGCAGCGTGGGATTTGGTTTGCCACGTCCTGGAGATCAGTGGGTTGCAAATGGCGCTGTATCGCTCCAGGGAGATGGCGACCAGGTTAAATGTGGACACACTGACTGAGACGCCTGCACAGATTAAAAATTCAAAAACAGACCACAGGTAGTAAGTCAGTTGAGTTGTGATTGTTCTAAAGTTGTTGAGTTCATACCTTAAAATTCAAGAAAGCCACATAGGAGTTGTGTCAATCTGTGAAGTCGTCAAGAAACCGTGTCACGGTGCTGACTTCACTGCCCTTCACATCAGATTTAACTACTGAGTCATGACAGACACCTCCTGAGCTCCCTGTAACCAAATCAGCTTTAACACTCTGTAACAACAAGAACGAGACGGCCTAAAAATAGAAACGCAAATGATCACATTGTACAATCTGAGAGGAGCAACACATAAACGGGTGAGAGAGGATGAATGAGCCAATAACCTGATCTCACTGCTCAGCTGTACGAAGAAACAGGAAGTGTGGAAGACAATGAAATCAGATTTCCTTTCAGGGATGTAATTGTATCAAAATGAAAAACTAACAAATGTGAATTGTTTATGCAACCATACACTATTATGAATCTCAGGGGTAACCAAAATCAAACAGATTATTTTTGAGTTACTCTGAATGAATGAAGATTGTTGTTTCCTTTTTTACTAAAGTACTTTCATTGTCAACTCCAACCTTCCCTCAGATTAGTTTATTGATTGACATAACCTAAACCCAATGTGACATTTTGGCTCCCAAGGGCACATAAGCATGTGTTCTGACTGCAAATCCTGCGCATAAACATGTTTTTTGGCACTTTGGTGTGTCTTTTAGCACCCAGTCAGGCATGAAATATAGGTTTTGGCTCCCAAGAAGAAACTTTATTGTGTGTTTCTGCTCACAAGCACGCACTCAAGCGTACATTTTGAACTTAACTTAACACTTTAGCGTGGTTTTGCTTGCAAGCAGGTCACTTTTACACAATCTTGGGTCTCAAGGAGGCACTTTAGCATGCATCATTGCCTTCCAAAAGGGCACATAAGGGCCTATTTTGGGTCCCAGGAAGAGACTTAAGTAGCATCTTTGCTCCGAAAGGTCACTTGAGCATGTGTTTTGCCTCCCAAGATTACACTTTGGTGTGTTATTTGGCTTCCAAGGCACTTTGGTGTGTATTTTGGCTCTCAAGCAGGCATTTGTGTTTGACTCACAAGAAGAAACTTTGCATGTTCTGCTCAAAAGCAGTGAGTGATATGTGCATTTTGAGTCCAAAGATGGCACTTAAGCCTGATTTTATTTGCAAGCAGTTCACTTTTACACAATTTTGGGCCCTGAATGAATGTTCAAGTGTGTGTTTTGCTACCAAGCCAGCACTCAAGGGTGCATTTTGCTCCAAAGAAGGCACTTAAGTATGGATTTTGCCTTTCAAGAATGCCCTCTGGAGCATTTTGACTCCCAAGAGGAAACTTTATTGTGTGTTTCTGCTCACTAGCCCTACACTAGAGTGCATTTTGGCTCCCAAGTAGGCAGTAGAAGCACATGTTTGGCTTCAGCATGCATTTTCTGTCCCCAGTTTGTCCTTTCGTGCGGTTTGGCTCCCAAAGAAGAAACTTTACACTATGTGTTTACCCCCAAAAGGGCACTTGAGTTTGTTTTGGCTCCAAAAGGAGCACTTTGTTTTATTAAACCATATCAAACAAGAATAAACACTGAAATTCCACCGCACCTCACTTTTTATGGACCTGAGCTGATTTATATTTGCACTCATTGGTTTATGCTTTGTTTTGTTCCCTGAATGTCAAATGATAATAAAATCTACATACTGCTGAGATGATACTCACTCAGCAGGACACAACAGCTTGAGCTGCACAAACAAAGAATACAAAGGAGCGGGAAAAACTGAACTGCTACCTCAAATTCGGCCTCAAGTACAGCTACCCTTTCCGACAACACATGTTTCCTTAAACCTGGGGAGTTTATTTTTAGCCCAGGCTCATTAAAATAGAGGAGCATCTGAACATGCAGAGGAATGAATGTTGCACAAATGAAGACCTCAGGTGACTTCACCGAGTGTCTCTGCAACTTAGAATGCTATGTAACCGGAGAAGAACCAAGGCCACAAAAATAGGAATTATAACAGGAGAACAAATTAATCTGTTTTACAAAGTAGCAAAATTTGGGGGTGTGTCAAGTAGAATTTGGGACTCTATGCTTCAATTTAAATACCCCAAATAGAAGTCTTCTGTTTCATCCACACTCACCCATGAAATACATGACCAGCTTGCAGATCCCAGTGCCAAAGATGAAATCCCTCATGAGATTGGGGATGAAGGTGAAGGGGATACAGACCAGAGACACCATCAGGTCGCTGACGGACAAAGACAGCAGGAACAAGTTGGTGACTGTCCTCATGCGTCTGTTCCTCACCAGGACGGCGATGATGAGGCTGTTTCCAAGGACGCTGAGGAGGAAGATGAGGCTGTAGAGGACGATCCTCACTGTCTGGTTGATATCTGGGAGGAGTGTTTACAGGCAGTTAGTCTTGGTAATCACAAAATTCAACTCATTGTAGCATAAATCTGGAATCCCTAAGTAAAATATTTGCACAAAGTATCCCCTGTAAAATCATATTATTGTAGTACGATGAAAACTTTGATTGATTTTCTTTTTTTCTTTATGTTTTGGATGTTAACAGGAAAACTGCGCAAATTTGTGCCATCTGATTGTCAATCTCGGGGTCAAAAATTGCACAACGTCCTATTCCCTTGACATTGGCAGCCTGATGGTGTAGTGACAACATATGTGTCACTGCGAACATGACACACTGTGTTAGCTTTCTGGAGGACTTGGGCCATGTGCGTAATGCGCACTGACGCACGAAGAATGCCCAAAGCAGCCGCTCATTTAGGGGAAACTGTAGAGAAGTGATTGAAGTTAGATCTTGGATGATATTCAGTTCTGAGGGTGATCATCTATAAAATGGGTTTGTTTTATTTTTGCAGCACTAGATAGAAATGTGGCATAAATGGAATCAAAGTACCTTTTGGTTCGGGGGACGGCTCCTGCTCATTCTCGCACTCCGAAAGATTCTTGATCCCGAAATTACATAAAATCCTGTTCAGGTCAGTTGAGTTGAAGATATCAGGCGGTGTGAACGTCTCCATTTCGCTTTTTTTTTTTGGCCACAGCCTCAAGTCAAATCAGGCAAATGAGCAGAATTCGTCATAATCTTGGGGGTGAAATAGAAATGTGATCCAAAAAAATGATGGAAGATCTTAATTATATCTTTTTTTTAATTTCTAAAATTTGTGAGGAGGAATTAAATTTCTCCAAGTTCTCGTGCGCTCCGGCTGTGATGTGGTGCGCTCTTGAAGTGCTCAGCATTTCTGCAGACAGCATGAGAACTGGACGCACTTTTGCTCCGCCCGCCTGAGCTCGTGCGAGTCAGCAGTAATAACCCCCCCTCCTGATGTGAGTGAATGAAATCTGTAGAGAGAGATGGTGAAATGACACTTAAAACACTAATTGCGCAAAAACAACATTTAGATGCAGGAATCACTTTAAGGTGCATTACTGTTTTAAAGTCCAAAATAAACAACATGACCTGTTATCCTCGGGTATATTATTCTGGTATATCATTCTGCAAAAAGTATAAAAGATTACTGTAGTTTTAGTAACAACTGTCAGTCATGCGTTGGCATCGTCTCAACTACATAATTTATTTCAACTTGAAATTTCATCTCCAAATAAATCAGAAATGCAATGTCAACCTGAGGATTACCACCCCCTCCCAGCTGTTTAGCAAAGCTACAGCTTTTATGTTGTGCCCAGGATGCTTTTGTGAATTGTCACCTTGCAGTTACACAACGAGTGAGGAGGGAAAGCAGTGGATATAAGACCCTGCCAGGGAAGCCACACAAGGCACATTTATATAACAATATGGATTACAATCAAACATGAGTATATCTGGGATTGAAGTGCAAAAATGAGATTTGGGAGTAATACTGAGTATAAGGTGCAACACTGACATAAAGATGTTGGTGCAATATTCCAAGTTGAAATACTGATAAAATAGTGAAAAAGCTGATTATGTGATGCAATACTATAAAATAGAATACTGACAGTTAGATACAAGACTTACTTTAAGGTGCAATACTGACTGAAATGTGCAATGCTTGTCATTAGGTGCAATACTGAGAACACACTGACTGTAATGTGCAAGATTGACTAAGATGCAAGAGTAAAAGCCGACTTTATGATACAATACCACAAGGTGCAATACTAAGTATTAGGTACAAGACTGACTTTAAGGTGCATCACTGATTGCAAATTGCATGTAGTACTGGTTATAGGGTGTAACATTGTCTTTAAGGGACATTACTAACATTGGAATCATCAGAAACATCAACTCCCCAAATTGAGGTGCATAACTGAAATAATGGTGCACAACAAATAAAAGATGCAAAGCAGATATAAAAATGAGGAACCGACTTTAAAGTGCACAGTTTTTACATCAAGGTGCATTGCTGATGTTGGGTGCAATACAGGGGCTTGGGCATAATTCAGGGAAAACCAACAGACATTGAGGTGCATAATTTTGGCTAAGGTGCAATAATTATTAAAATGTGCAGTATCAACTCTCTGGTGCATTACCTGTGTTATGGTGCATTTTTTTTACTTTCACTGTAACATCAATGTGTACAACTGATATCTGAAACATTCAGAAACATTTAGATGCTTGACTGGTTTGAGGGTGCATTACTGGCATCAGGATCATCAAAACATTCAAGGGCATACCTAAATTTGAGTCACACAAGTAAGGTAATGGTGCATTACTGACTTGAAAATTAAAAAATGTCCAACAGAAAATATGAGTGAGTTTTTTACAACATGTACAATGGTGTCATCAGATTTGCCTCTTGTTTCTACTGTAGGCTATATCTTCCAGTGTTGGTTCCTTCTGACCCACTTCAGAGCATGATATCGCCAGCTGTGGCATCTCATGTCAGCATGTCAGCAGCAATATGGAGTCTCATTGACTGTGCTGTAATTGTTGTGATGGGTGGAGAGTAAGGCTGTGTTCAGAGCCCCAAATAATGTCAGATCCTATATTTTGGAGTCGGTCATATGGTGAGCTTCTGTAAGTGGTTTAGGGTTAAGGTTATTTTTATTGTCTTATACAAATCACTAAAGAGCGAATTGAAATTAATAATATGTTATAGTGTGTAGCAAATCTTAACATCTGGCATAGGACTGCTGAAAGAAACTAGCCGTTTGGCAAGCGCTGGTGTATTTACAGACATGTTTGGCAATACTAATTCATATAAAGTTACTAACTGAGAAAATCAGTCTGCGTTTTTTTTTACCTCTCATACAAATCAGTGATCAAAAACAACCAATCAACTGTATTTATTAAGCACTTTTAAAACAACCACAGCTGATGACAAAGCGTTGTACAGAGAGCTATAGTTAAACAAAATAAAAACATACAAAAAAAAAAGAAAAAAAAACACATTATAACCAATCAGAAGCAAACACAATCTTCTAAAAAGCTTAGTCTTGCTGAGTTTGAAAGACAGGGTATAAAACAATTCACAATATATGAAACAAAATACTGGAAAAACATAAAACTATTTTTAAGTGGAGACTTATGCACAGCCAAAGCGATGAAATATATTTTTGCAGTTTAAAGGTTAAAAATAGGCCAATGCTTTAAATAGCGATACAATTATAGATAGTTGAAATGAATAAATAAAACAGCAAGATGAGTACTTAATCAGGCATGTCCATGGTCAGGCCTGTCGTGGCCTGAGGTCCAATTTGGAGTGCCTCCCAGCTTTCATCTTACAATGTATTAATTATGTCACTTAAATTAATCATATTCTAATTGTGTATAGTATAACAGTTTCTGTCAGGTGCTTGAAGGAAACCTAAGTATATCCTGTAAAGTCTCATAAAATTATGGACTGTGCACAGGCTACTTTTGTAAACCTAAAGCCTTGTACAATCTGCAGAAACTCACCAGCTCTTATAACTAATGCAAAAATGTGCATCATGAATATTGAGAGTTCAACAAACACATAAATGGACACAAGACTAAATTAGATTATAGAACTGTATTGAAAAGACAAAAGTTCATGCTTAAAATTTGTTTATAATGCAGAATCATACATACTTGGGGCTGAAAATACTTTTATAATAGTCTACAAAATAGTCATGATAGACCCTGATTCTGCCATCTAAAGTCACGACATATTTTTATCATGTTTGAGGTTTTATATCATAGGTCATTGATAATGACATAAGCATATTTGTCTGAACATAGAGAGTTTTTTTTCTTCCAGAAATTACTAAAAAGATTCTATTCTTTCACTGGTAATAAACAAATCAGTGAGGAAAAAATGACCCTTCGTCATTTTCACACTATCAATCAATCAATCAATCAATCAATAATAAAAACAGAGTTAAATACAAATGAGACAATAGAACACATTCCAGTTAAAATCTTGTAGTTTCTTACAAAAAATACATGTACGTATCAAAAATTCCTATCCGTTGACGCAGGTTTACCAAGAGGAATAAACGTAACGACGAAAAGTAGCTTTTAAAGGATTATATTTTTTCACAAATCTGGACCAAAACAGGATTTCTCATCGGAACCAAAGTTCCCGCTCTTTGTTTCCCCTGCACGCGCACCGGCTGCCTGCCCTCTGTTGCTAAGTAACCTCTGCAGGGGGCGGCTGCCGCATCATCGGATGCTACCATCGCACTTTACACCGTCCGGAGCCATTTTAGACGAAATAAGTTGACGAGCTTGATTGAGGAGGATGGAGGGGGGCACCGAGTTATCTCTGACCATCGCTCAGATCGTTCAGCGGCTGAAAGGAAGTCACTTACACTCTCAGATAGAGAGACAAGCCAAAGTGAGTGAGAGAGAGAGTGATGGGGTTAGCATGTGGCTAACGGGACAGAGCCTACTGTCAGTCTTAACAGTGTCGGGAACACCAACAATTTGGTTTATTACAAATACAAATTACAGATCACAAGCCACGTCTCTTGTAAACTCTCTAAATTAATTTTATTTCCTCTCAATGTTTCAGGACTGTTTACATCAACCTGAGATCAAACTGGAGTCCCTGAAAGATGACGTACGCAGCTTTCTCAAAACATCAGGTGGGCACGTTCAGGTTTTAATTCATCTGCTGTCTAACATATACTATTATAATAGTCAGGAGGAAATGATTGTAATATATGAAGTGTTAACAACATCTTTTGTTGTTTTCCAGGCTGGGAAAGAAAGCTACAGAATGCTGTGTACAGGGAGCTTCATGTGTAAGTTACATCCACCTGCAGTTCACACACCTGTATGAGAAATTAATTTGACATGCTGATTTATTCATGATACATGAAACTCACAATTTAATGATTCCAGATGCAAAATATAAAACAAACCTTAGCTCAAAAATATGACGGAAGATTAGGGCTATGTTAAAAACCAAAAGAAATGTTATTTTAATACAAATCTAGTTCAAATAAAATACAGCATATACAACTATTTGAGTTGGCACATTTCGATTGATGGCCAAAATCACATGACTGCACAGTTACCTCTACTAAATTAGTAACAGTGAAGTACCAAACAACTGTATCTTTGATACACAGTCAGGCGAAAGACATTTGCTCTTTCAGGGACACCACTGTGTTGCATTGATGTTGACAAAGACATGAGAGATATCATGGGAAAATGTTGGCAAACTGGCATATACAGTGTAACTATTGGCATATGATGCAGTCGCACTCTGACATGCCATTGGCCACTTGTCGCCTGCCGATGATATATTTTTCACGACAGCTGTTTGTTCTTCAGAAATAACAGACTGTTGTTAAGTAGTATCGACCAATAAGAATCAAGTATTACACACAGTTGTCTAATAGATGGATGTATTCTTCATTTTTAGACCCCATGTGTCATTTTTATGACAATCATTAAACAGGAAAACTCATCTCAGCTTCAATAAACAGCTCTGGAAGTGATTTTTTTTTTATCCCTCTAAGAGCCACTTTCATTGCCCTCTTGAGGCCCCGACTGAAACAAGGGATGTTTAAAGCTTTGCTTTTAAACCATGACTTATAACACTGACTAATACCTCCTCGGCTATTAGTCTTCTCTGTGCGCTCTTAAAGGTGTTTAGATTAGGTTGAATCTTGTTGAAGACCTTGAGTCACTCAGTGTGCCCTGAGCATGCTCAGTGAGGACAAAGTTCTGCTCTGACTCAGTGGTGACTGACGGCGTGTGTTGGAGAAAATCCTTGACATTTGTTCGTCTTTTTGTTTGACAGCTGACTGTCTTTGATTTCACTTATGTCGCCTTGTCAAAAATAAAACATGCCGTGCAAACCTTTAACTTCCACTAAAACATCACAGTGATTTGATAAATCCACTGTTCTTCCTCCCCCTTCCAGGCAGCTTCCCCCGTGTCATCCCACAGCTCCTCCCGAGCATCTCAAGGAGCCGCTAGCCTACATGCGCAAAGCACAGGTCAGTCTGTCCGCTCTGATCTGTCACTCCTCCTCTTTCCTTTTCTTTCTCATGAAGTAGCCTCTGCTTTATTTTTTTTTTTATCAACTAGGGATTTGTTGCATCCTTTTTGAAGCCAAGTACTTCTATGTGTATGTGTGTGCGTGTTCTTTTGAACAGGCCAGTTGGGAGAAGCGTGTCCTCAAAAGCCTGAACAGCATGAGCACAGAGCTGGAGGTGCCCCTGGCTCGCATGGTAAATGCATCCAATATCAACAAATGAAGCATTTATGTTGCTAAAGCACAACTTTAATGAATTTTTTTGCACATTTTTAGCATAATTTGTTCTGTATTATATGTAATTATGTATACAAACTAAGTGAGCTGTAGCAAAGTGAAATAGCCAAAAGCTAGTTTAACCCACTTCATTGATGGCTTGTGAAACTCCTGCAGCTGTACACTGATTAAAAACATGCATTTTTCATGTGACATATTAGAGTTTGCCTCTGTTCGGCTGAATTCTGCGTCATAAATCTCCTCTTTTCGCCTCCAGAGGCCGGCAGTGGAGCAGAAGGAGCTTGCCAACAAATGGAATGAGATGGGCACTGATGAACCAGGTCTCAAGACATTTGCCCCGAGTGGTCTGCCTTTTATGAACAATTAGTGCTGAGGTGTCACTCAGACAGGGGAATATTTTACAACAGCCTGATACATCTCAGAACAGGAAAGAATTTTTGATGATTTTTCAAGTGACTCAGCTCAACTCTGTCTCAAAAATATATTGTCACATATAGTTTCCCATACATAATCCTGTCTTTGCAGATCAGTTTTAAGGGCTGGTAGTTTCTACTTGCAATAATTTCAGAGTTTTTAATCTATGGGCTGAGATCTGTGTCTCTAAAAAACAAATTTGAATAATTATGCTGAATTTGAAATTAGGGACGGACCAAAATGAAAATCCTTGGCCAAAAACAAAAAAAAGAGAGGAAACTAAGGCTGAAACAAACAAACAAAAAAGTATTCCAATTATTGTTAGTATTTCATGGTTCAGAAAGACTCTCAGTGACTCCCTTACTGTTACAGGAAGTCAAGTTAATTTTTTTATATAGCGCTACATCATGGCATAGGTTTATAAAGTTGCCTCTCTTGTAGATCAAGTCAATACTTGTTCTTTTATTTAACAGATTTACTAGCCTTGTGTCAGCCCCAATTTACACGGATACACAAACACATATCCACACACACCAAAGAGAGCACACTATTTTGCCTATAGAAAGTCGGGAAAAATAATGTTACAACCACCTCAAGTAATGCAGAATATGTACTTCTGAAGCACCCTCTCTCTTTTAAGTTCAGTTTTTAATGCAATTTTTCTCAGCCAACTTGGATCACAAAAGTTGCCTCGCCACACTTCCATGTCCCTTTGTAAGGTTTGCTTTGGAAATTTGTCCTCAGAAAAACATGTTTTGTTGTAAACAATGAATCACCAAGTGACTTCAGGGATTAGGTTCTTTGCCATTTTTGTTGTCAAAGATGCCATGAGAAGCTTTGCCACTGCTGGATTTTGGTTGGTCTGTGATGAAGATGGGACATTGATAAGAGCCTCAGGGAAATGAAGTTGGATAATTTTTGAGAACAGCAACAATAAAAACTATTTTTGCGTTAAAAACCTGCATTGGTTTGATGGAGAAAATAAACACTGCCAGTGCAAAATGCCCCCTTAGGAGACATAGGCCCCAAAGGTCAAGATCACTCACATCCCACGTAGAGAACGGAAACATTAACATCTGTATTTGATTATTTTCATATCCAGTAAAGCCATTTTTTCCTGTCCTCCGCCTTTGCTGTGATTGGCTTAGATATTAAATAGTTCATACTTTGAACTGTCGAATGAGAAACTTAGATATCAACAATTAAATGACATTGAACCTCAAACAACAAGTGTGAGACAGGTGCTTTTTTCTACTAAAGATTAAAATGAATTGGTAAATATTAGCAATTCTAAGGAATCATTCCCTCAGTTGTGTGCTGGCTGTAAACCAACCCCTCTGACTTTCCCCGTAAATTTCCAAAGAGCATGGTAACCTTGTGTCCTAACAATGATATCACAGCCCCAGAGTCGTATAATAACATTTAGAACGTACCGTTCCCTGGTTATAAACACTTACGTCTGTGAATATAGAAGCTGTCCAGACTCCTTGGTAGACTGAGCTGCGATAACAAGCAGCACTCCACCGTCCGTCCAAACCTGAGTGTACCCTTCTTTTAAACCTGGATTTACTGCTGCGTATGAACATGGCAGAGGAAGTTCCATAAAAAACTCATCCTGAGTTTTACAGATGCTCTTGATGTGTTTTACACACCCACGGTCTAATGTATATTCCAATTCAAGTTGATCTAAACTTAAATCTATACGATCTGTTTATTTCACCCTTAAATAGTACCGCATTTGTAAGGAACATGCATTTGTAAGATGAGCAACAGAGCTGAGTATGTTGGATGTGTCCATGATCCATCTGCCAAATCGTCTTTGTCAATGCCAAACAGCTTGAATACGTCTGTATAAAGTGATAAACCAAACATAAATGTCCCTACCTTCTGTGCGATGTTTTTCCTGCCTTTATAGTTTCATTTGTATCTGTAGTGTAGACTTTTTCAGAAACTGCATGTATAAACATGGGAATTGTTAAAAGTGTCATAAATACTCTGCTTTATTTCTTTCAAGATTTGAGTCGCTTCAGGCCAGTCTATGCCCCCAAAGACTTCCTGGAGGTGAGCAGACTTCTTACATCTCAGAGGATAAGGTAAAGTAATTTGTGGTAAAAACAGGAACCTACTTTCTTTTTTACCCAGGTGTTAATCAGCCTGAGAAACCCAAATCATGACAGCAGTGAGGACGTGAGTGCCAGGAGCCACTGGGGGCTCATTCAGGTTCCCCTCAACGTCAGGGACATCCCACAGCTGGTAGGACACTAATGTGAACTTCAGGTTTGAGTGTTTGCTTAAATGTATGAACTGATGTGTTTCTGCTCAGCAGCAAGCTATGGTCTGAAGGTATGAATCATAAATTCTTGTGCTAAAAAACTGCAGTCCTTCAAGTGTCCACTTGAGGCTTGCTCCAAAAACACAAGAAACCACACAGACATTTAAGAAGAGCTGAGTTTTACATCAAAAATTAACACGTTTAGAGCCTGGTTCAGAAACGCAGCTTATTTCTCTGTTAGCACACTCCGTATGGAGGTTAACTTCTTGAAAAATTGTTATTTCTAGAATTATCAAAATTATGACTTTAATTTTAGGGCGTAGCTCTTAATCGCATCCAAATGAACTATGTCATGAGCACTGTCCATTTTTGTAATGTGATTTTCTGTTTGACTTGCAGAGACAGGCCTACTCAGAGCTTAACCTGACCACTGGTCAGCTTGGGATTGATGACCATGCACACATCCGTCCAGGTAACCCCCCCCCACACACACACTCACTCACACTCACTCACACACACACTCACAAGTATTTTTGTGCCAATCAAAAAAGTACTTAAGCTTCAATTTAAACCAATCCTTCTCTAAAAAAATTTTGTATAGGATGAGGTCATGATGTTTTCCTAGTCCTACCTTTGTTGTCTTTTGAAGCTGTCTGACAGAAACAGAACAGAGACAAAAAACATTTTTTCCTCTCCACAGATCTGTTTGAAAGCGAGTTTTTACAAATTGGGAAAAAAGGTACGTGTTGGTTTCTTGGTTCTAAATTGATTTGAGTGCTTCTCTGTTATCCTTATCATCCTGTCTAAGTATTAATGTTTATTCATCTATCCAAACAGAAAGAAAGAGGGAAACTGATGTATTGTTTATATTGTCATTGCTGATACTGGTTTTGGTTTCCTTGCTCAATTTAACTCAGAATTATCTACATTTCCACCCCCAAGTCTTGTCTTGTGTGGATATTTTGTGTCCAATATTTACACTTTGTTTCAAGCTTTAGGAATATGGTTTTATTTTTACATTAAAGAATCTTTTTCTGGACAACAGTATCAAAAAAGCTAAAAATATTCTCTGCGAACCAGTTTTAAAGTATTATAAATAAGAGAAGGGGGAATGAATATTTATTTCAGGCACTTCTATAAAAAAAGATGCAGAGATTTTTAAGTGTTAGAAAATCAAACAGGGTTCATAGGTGTATGAAGTTTAATCAAGGCTGGATGGTTATGGTATGTTTCTAAGTTGTATTTTTTAGATATTGTAATGGCAGAGATAAGAAACAGATCATTTTCAGCCTGTGTCAGAGTGTTTTCTTAAAATACTTGCAGGGACCACCACAACAAGAGTGTCCAGGTATAAACGTACCCGCTCTTTTATATAATTACTCCTTGTACTTTCAGGCCCCCTGCTTCTCTAATTCTCTTGTAACAGTGACGTCTAACCTCAGCCTCTTCTTGTTCCAGTGCTTGTGGAGCAGGACAGTGCAGCAGCGCAGCAGTACAGCCGACAGGGCTGCCCCACAGGGCTCCGTGCAGACCTGTGGGCCCTCATCCTCAACTCTACCAACCAGCCTCAGGTACTTCATGCACACACACAGATACACACACACAGAGAAACACTGCTGGTGGCTTCTGTCAGCTTTCAGTGTTTGTCATAAAGCCGACGAGCACACACAGCTGCAGTGTTTCCCAAACCGCCCGTTATCAACTGCAGTCATTCCTTTTCTAGCAGTCTGATCTTTTTCAAGCCCCTTGTTGATTCGCAGCAGATATTTCTCTTCCTACTGTCCTGTTTGTTTTAGCTCACATTGTGTACAAATGCCAAGATAGCTAAGAGCTAGGGATGAAGCAGTTAGCCTAAACACAGCAGATGCCTCCCTTTGTGTGAAAGTGCTGCCAAGTTCATAAAACAAGCGTGTGACAGGCAGATTGATTTCTAAGGGAGAGTTATAGAGGCCCCTGAGTGTTGGCAAAGCTCTGGGTGGCTCAAAGGCAAACACATTAAAATGTTACCTAACCTGCAGTTTGTTCTGCCTGGCAAAAACACCAAACTTCAAAAACGTATTCACGGTCCCTTCCCCTGACATTGTCCATGTTCTCACAGAGTTCTCAGTGTTCACCCTCAGCTGTCAGAACGACCGTCTCTGTTTCTGTTCTCCTCACATCCGCTACACTTATTACTGCCAAGGTACTTCAGTGCTGTCATAGTGGACGTTTTTATTGCTCCATCCAGGCTGTTTAGACATCTGTGCTTTGGTTCTTTTATGAGAATCTGTCTCAAACCGGAGACAAGTTTGAGTTTAAAAATGGAGACGAAAATATCTTAAGCTCAGTTTGATCCTTCTGCCGTGAAGTAGCCCCCGTGATATTGATTTATCAGTGTCCAAAAAGAGCATGATCATTTTTGGAAGAGAACATTGAATGAATGAAGGTATTAACTCCAACTTATCAAATAACCTTTTCTCCATGTATTTCATCTTTATTGTATTGGTCTCATGACTCAGACTTTTGTTGTTACAGGATGTGATGCATTACGAACAGCTCAGGGCAGGAGTTATACAACATAACCTGCTAGTGGACAACCTTATCTACAAGGTAAACACTCGCACACAGAGCTGTGTTCTACAGAAGCCAATTTCTACCAATTAAAAAAATAGAAACAAAGATCTGACTGTGTTGAGATTTTTTTTCTGCCCGCAATAAGTTGGAACTTTTGAATAAACGATAGATTGGTGATATAAAAAGTCAAAAATTCTCCTTTTTATCTTAAAATTTTATATCACGTTATTTTTGACTTTAATTTTATAACATTGACTTATCCCTCCAAGTTTGAACTTTTTGCCCCCTGATTTTGATGTTATCTTTAATTTTTTTTTTTTTTAAATCTCAAAATATCGACTTTTTGTGCCAAAATTTGGTCTTTTCCCATAACTTGGACTTCATCTCAAAATTTCAACATTTTATCTCAAAATTTTGACTTTTTTATCTGAGATTTGACTAAATATGGGAAAAAAATAATTCTCATGAAAGCCAAGTTTTATTTTTCTTTTTTTTTCAACTGGCGGAAATGGGCTTCCATAGCCTTCTGATAAGTTAGGCATTGAAACTACATCTGTCTGATCTATTTTTTAACAGTTATTTGTCACAAATTGTCATTGTATTATTTTTTGTCCCCTTCAGGATGTGAAGCTCACAGCCAGTAATGACGATTATTACTTTGTATTTGAAGACTTCCTCTATCAGGTAGGTGTCCTCTGACTCACATTTTAGTTCTTTATGGCTCATAATTTTTCTATTCCTGTGCTTATTCCGCTGCTGCCAAATAAAGATAACTGTGATAGGAGACTTAAGATGTGCTCCATTTTCTTAAATTTAGCCAGAACTTTTTGCAAAATTGAACAAAACAACATTTGGTCACAGCCATTTGAGTCACAAAATGAGTAATCTCGAATCTCAAATTATTTCAACACCAAAGTAATTACCACAGAGTACAAATATGAACATTTTTAGATGGATGACAACATTTTTATGATTTTTCAAATGTTTGATACATGTTTTTTTTTATTTAACTGGCTCCATCAACTCTCTGTAAATGTTTGAAACTCCTAAGTTGATGAAATTGAATTTAGCCACTCAAAATAAAAACAAGCAATAAAGACAACAAAATAAACATTGAAGAGAATGGTAACAGAATAAATAATCATCGAAGAGAATGGTATTGTTTTATGGCTCACATTGTTAACAAAACAGTCTATAAGTTCATCTAAAACACTCTTTATTTTCTTCTAACTACATCTCAAGCATCAAACATGACTGACCTAAATGTTTAACAGTTAGTTATCAAAACGTTTCTTTGTCCTCATTCAGCCTGAACTACATCAAACACAAACCTGTTATTATTAGCGTCTGTTGTAGTTACTGCTCTTATTTGCTTTGACCCCTCTGCTGATAAACCTGCTCAGATGTTCCTTCAGTACCCAGTTCATTCACCGCCTGTTCACATGTCATTGTAACCCATGCGATCACATTTGTAACCAAACAAAGCGCTGATATCTCTAATAATATTGACTGATGGATAAAGTATCCAAATCCACTCATGGTTGATTTAGAAATGTTGTCAAGATGTTATCAAAGAGGAAATCAAGCAAGAAAGAACACTGAGCTTTTACATAAAGGTTGTGAAGCCTGTTTGAAAACCCTTTTTGATGAATGTTTTGGGAGGAACAACTTGGTTTTAGCTTTGTCTTGATAAAATATCTCCTTGTATACAGTTTATTATGAACACACACCAGGTGGAGAATGAATAAGACCACCCTATTTCTCACCTAACAAAAACCCATAGAGGTCAGATAAGAGACTGTGTGGACATGAAATATGACAATTATCCCATGTCTTGAATTTAATTTTTCTGAAGTGGAAATGGATATTAGTTCTGCTCTAAAAATGACGCAAAAATGAGACTGTAATGGAAAGCACTCCCACTTGCTCCGTCTTCCTGATCCGTCACAGTCTACTTCACTTCATCCTGGCTGCTTGTCCTGTTAAGCTTCATCTTGAGTTTCAAATTAAAAGTACATTTAATCCCCTGTACCATGTCTCCATAGGTGTTGCTGTGTTTTTCACGGGACACCGCCGTCCTGGATCACTTCAAGTACAACAGTGCCACGCCGCCCAAATCCTACATCCAGGGTGAGATGATTAAAAACACACTTTTACACACTGATGAACACATTAAATTATCGCACATACATCACAGGGGTACCACTTTACTCAGATGATGTGGCATGACCTTTTCAAACACATATAACTGTATAATCTACATGATGAACAAAATAGAGAAGCCCACACTTAGTTTCTGAAGTGTTTCACTTCACAGGAAAAGTTGGAGATGAAGAATGTGCAGTTGTGTATCCTCCGAATGGTAAGCATGCAACACTTTCCATACATATAGAATAAGAAGCTAACCAATGTATAGAATTGCATGAAAATCTTATTTTTCGTGGTTTTCACAGGTCATGTAGAAAATTTATTATACATTTCAACTCAGAAACATTTTCTGTCACTCACAAAGGTATCATTCTGATACTGATGTTTTTGTTCATGTCATGTCAAAACTAGAACATGTTTGCTACTTTGTACTGACTGTGCAATTGAATTTGAACAGGTGTGATCCCTTTCCATGGCTTTTCAATGTACGGTGAGTATTCTTTACAGCTTTAGTTCTCACACTGAGCTTGGGTCGAAAGGATAAACACAGCAACAACAAGCGTGTGTTTGTGTTTGGATTTACAGTGGCACCTTTGTGTTTCTTGTACAATGAGCCCTCCAAGCTATACAGTGTGTTTCGGGAAATGTACATCCGCTACTTCTTCAGGTTGCACTCCATCTCCTCCTCTAACTCGGTGAGCAAGCACTGTTCTGTCCGTCCCCCCATCTCCCAAAAAATAAATAAATAAAAAGGTGCTTTGTCTGACTTTGTGTGTCTTTTAAAGCTGTGCATGTGTGCTTTTGCAGGGTATTGTGTCTTTGTGCCTGCAGTTTGAGCGGCTGCTGCAGACACACCTGCCTCAGCTCTTCTACCACCTCAGGGAGATTGGGGCGCAGCCGTGAGTAGCCAAACACCTGATACTTATGTCTTTATTATGATCTTTAGAGGCATGCACTGGTCATTCAGCACTAATTAATGTCTGAGGGTAAAAAAAGCACCATAAATGAGCATGATGACGCAGAATATATTGATGTAATGCATTTAAATTATCGTTGTTGAAGTCACACACTTTACTAACAGATTTGTATCTATTCCTATAGTTGTAAGCTACTGCCATCTAGTGTTCATTTACTAGAATTACAAGCTGTATGAAATTAATTGAAAGTACAACCCCTATCACCAATTTCTGGCTTTAAGATGATTGTTTAGACTCATAGTAGATCTCTAGACCTTTTCTCTGATGGGATTGTTCGTCCTCAGGTTACGTATTGCCTTTAAATGGATGGTTCGGGCCTTTTCCGGCTATTTGTCCACAGACCAGCTGCTTCTTCTCTGGGACCGAATCCTGGGCTACAATTCACTGGAAGTAGTTGCAGGTAAGAATCCTCCCAGATTCTGGTGTCACTCTATCTCACATTTTCTCTGACTTGACTTCTTTGATTCCTCTAGTCCTCGCAGCTGCTGTGTTCGCCTTCAGAGCCGAGAACCTGATGGAAGTGACATCACTGGCCTCAGCCGAGGTATGCCTGTCTCTCATTAGGCTCTGGTTTAAGTCTGTGTGACTCTTCTCACAGTCCTCTTCATGTACCCCTACATTCCCCAGGAAGGCTGTAAATAGCTGTTGACTCACAGCCAGTACCAGTACATGCACTGTTGCAAAATCCATAAAACATGCTTTCCATGCTTAAAATTTCCCCTCTCAGAGTGCATCCTCAGTCCTGCTCATGTTGCATGATTACAGTAACAGTAATGGAGCTCTTGTTCATGCTTGCACTCTATACCACACCCATACCATGCTCTCGCTATCATATAACCAAAACCAGGTGTAATCTATACCATGACTTGCTTTCCCTCTCCTCAATCCTTCCTCCTTCCCTCAAGGGTGAGGGGGTTAAACTACCACATGACGCACAACCCGTCCGATCTTGCTACCCCAGGATGCTAACTGGCACCATTTGCTTGCTCATGTACCACCTACCCCCCTCCTAGCAGAAGAGAAGATATCATAATATACTGCTCCTTATCTTTATATTTAGAACTGAAATCTTAAACCCCCTCTCTAAACACGATAGGCTCCCTAAATTTAATCTCCCACCCATCCCAAAAGGACAGAGCAGGGGGAGCAATGTACTCTTAAGCAAGGATTGTCGCTTCCCAAGGATCCTGCATCGTCATCATCATGCATGTGTGTGTGGCTTTTTTTAAATCCTGAAATATGTCTCAGGAGAAGTTAAGGGGGGAGGAGTGGTGGATTTTTTAACACCCCCTCCCAGATAAGAGATAAGGCTGCTCTGGTTGGGACGAGAGCAATGTTATTTATTTATTTATTTATTTATTTGCAGGCTGTCCTCGCTGACCTTTCAACTCTGAAGGTGATGCCGCTCATCCAGGTCTTTCTATTTGCCACCGCCATCTGAGGAGCATGGGAACTATGGTTTACACTCTACCGCGGGGAGGTTATTAAGACGCTGCAAGAACAAAACTTATCAACGCCACTCCAACACGACTAATTATAATCAAGAAACACCAGACTATAACGAAGGAAAACCACAAACACAACCCCCCTCCATCTTGCTCTACAAGAAGCCAAACCCTCTTTTAGCACGTCTGCACCATTAATAGTGAATCCCTTGTATCATGTTATAAGATATTACACAGTATGTAAGTATAGACCCGTAAGGTTCAACTAACCTCCTCCTTAAGCCATATGCTCTGAAGGGAACACGATCCGCACGGCAGTTATGGGATCAGCTGTGAAGCCAATTACCCGTCGCATGAAGCATTAATTGTATTGCGACGAGAGAACAACAGCTCAGCTAATGAAGTGTTAATTAGAAGTGTAGCTCTTTCTTGTTGTTGCACTATTCGATAACGCTGTTGCAGATGTGGGAAGTGATCGCACTGGTGTGTTGATAGGAAGGTGCTTAATATGTAACTTATACTGCTGCGTATGCACATAAAATATAATATTTATGAAGACAAAAGTCATATAACTATTGTTAGAGACATTCAGCACCTTCAGTGCCAGCTTTATGTCATTTTTAACAATTATTTATGTGTCATTCTTAAATTATGCATTGAATTCTTGAATGTATCCTACTTTGTGCTGCTTTCTTAAAAAAATCACGTCATTTTTAATTTAAATGCAATCAAATCATTGTTTTTTACCATTAATATTGCTTGCAAGTCAATGCCAAGGGTTTCATCCTACACATTTTATTTTGTATAATGCATGTTTAACAACACTTTTTATACATAAAATGTAATAAACTTGCAGGTTGGATTGGCTCCTGGCTGAAATCCAAGTCTGATTTCTGTCTCTGTAGAAAAGTATATGAATGTGAACAAGTAGAACTGTACTATGTGAACTATCTTTGTATTGTAGAGAGTAACTGACAGGTAGCAGCATTCATGCACTCCACTGTCCACCTTTTACTCCTCCTCTCACATGTAGCATCTGCTCTGTTACTCCCTGGTTGTTGGCTGCCTTCCTCCCCCACCACCCCCCCTCTGAGGGCTCGTATCGAATTCTGCTGCTCCTCTCTTTCGTCTCTCCCTCGCTCCCGGTTCCTGCTTCATCTGCCACCTGTTAAGTAGGACTCCCACGGTCTTCATCATGTGCCTCCCCTGGCCTCCTGGGAGTCTGTTCCACCTGAGACAACTGCTACCTGCTGTGCGATTACCGCTCACGGAGACCACACCTGGCTGAGATGTTGTACTGCCAGGAGAGTGGCCTTCTGAAAGATATTTTAAGTTTCATACAGTGAACTTGGCATGGTATAAAATGCCACCACAGCTTTACAAATTCAACATTATCAGAGGAAATAGCAGAAATTGTATGTAACTGCAGCCCTTCATGCCTTTGCCTGTGCGTCATGACGTTTTTAGCATATCATGCCAGGGATTTTTCTTTAAATATCTAAAACAAACAGATCTTTGTTTTTGAACCTATATTTGTATCCATTTATATTCACATGTGGGCATAACATTTTAAGTAACTCAATCTTAAACTGATGGAAAATTTATGTCTTTTTTTTCTGGGAGAGCAACTGCAAAAAACTTTTTTTTCTTCACAACAAATAAAATACTCCCCCCATTATCATTAATAGTAGTTGGTGCAAAACCATCATTCATGCACCTTCAATGGCTTAATAATTACTGGTTATCAGTAATTAAACATTAAGACTACAATATAGACTGCCCATTTCCACCAGTTAAAATGATGAAACCTTGGCTTTGTTAAAACAATTTTTTAGCCAATATTAACTCAATGTTTTGAGATGAAAATTCAAAGTAAAAATTTGAAAATAATCAAGCCAAATTTTGGAATAAAGTCAAAATTTTAAGATAAAAAGAAAAAAGTGAAGTATAGTCAAAATGATGTGGAAAAAAGTCAGAATTTTAAGACACTGAAGTCAATATTCCAAGATAATAAAATCCAAATTTTTTTGTAATTATTTCAACTTTGTGAGATTAGCAAGTCAGAAAATTTTGGGATTTTAAGGTCAAAATTATGAGAAATACTCTTAATTTCATTAATGTGGGCAAAAAAATCTCAATAAATTCAGTTTTTTATTTTTATATCCTCAAGTTTCTACATTTATTCATTTATTTTCCCGCGGGCAACATCTCCAAAACAGACAGAAAAAAGTGTTTCTCCGTTCAGCCAATCAGAGCCTGCCATGTTGGGACACTCCAGCCAATCAGAGCGACTCTCCCGGTGAAGAGGGGAAGTGGAGAACAATGAAGCGTGTATCATCCTGTACGTCACATCATGACGTGGGGAGAAAACCCGGCGTTTTAAGGGATAACTTTTCATTTGTGACGCAGGTGTGTGAACGCCAGGTATCCCTTTGAAAAAAACCCAACCGCCGCGGGGCCGTTACCCCTTAAAACCCACTTGTGAAACCCCGTGACTTCGATACCCCTCCGCTCCATCAGCTTCATCTTCTTTGCCTGAAAACAAAAACAAACCAGCCAAAATTAAAGTGCTGCCCCCGCCCTCACCACCACCACCACCACCACCTCCAGCTTCTGATGTCAAACCGTTTTGCATATCGACTTCCTCCCTCTCCCTCTCCCTCCCTCCCGCGTCGGTCGGTCGGTCCGCATCAGCCGGCGAGCAGCTAATATGACAGGCGGGAGGATACAGTATCACAGCCGGCCATGAGAAGCTGACTTAAAAACTTCATTTGGAAAGTAGGCGGATGTCGTGTGCGGTCGATATAGGTCGGAGAAGGATTAGGGGAAACGGGGGACGAAGGAGCCGCTGTGTTTTTTGATGCAATGGGATTTGCTACTTCGTGCGAAGAGGCGGATCTATGAGGAGCTGCGAGTTCAATATGCAGAACCTGTACCCGGTGTTTGTATACTGTACGTGGAAGTACAGGGACTATTTCCTTCCAACTCACGGACATACCCACGGATTTTAAGCAGATATTTAATACTATTTATAGCTTTTAGATATTTTTAAAGCATCATTTTTTTGGTCTGTTTTATTTTTTGTTGTTGTTTTGGACAGGGAATTCCTTCACATGTTTTTTTTTTAATCAAAAATCAAAATATGGAGGGCTTGCTTATAGCTGTAAGCACCCCTGGAACATCCTGTAAAAACATCAGAGGCTATTAGTTTTATTTTGAAAGGGGTCTTCTTTCAGTGTAGTTAAACTTGTCATTGACCCACCATGAACTATTATTTTCTCGGCATTTTTCACGCTCCTGTAAGGTGTTGTGGCAGCAGCTAGCCGGTATTTTTCTTTATTCTTTTTTATTTTTTAATTTGATGGTGCATTTGTTTTGGAAGACGCCACACATTTCTACAAAAGAAGACTGGTTTTTTTTCCTTACCCCCTTGAGAATCACGTATTTTCGGGGTCATCCCCCATCCTGACTCCCTCTATCTTACGGATATTCTCTCCTCATTTTCTCCACCATGAGTTACATGCACAAGGTTTTGAATGTATTGCTACGTGGACTCGTCATCTATGCGGTACTGGGCTTGGAGTGCACTTACTCGACTGATGTAGCCAGCCACTCGTCTGATGCTGCAAATGTAGCCCCCACAGGTAAGCACATGTCGGATACAAGTGTCTCCCATGTATTTACGCATGTTCAGTATCACTCCCCCTCTTTTACCCACATCCTGCGTTTCCCAGTGGCTTTCTCGGGGAAAGCCCTGCGCAGGGGGGCTTCATGCAAAGTGATGCAGTTTGTGTCGACTGCCCCCCCCCCTTCACCCACCTCTGTACATTGCCGAGGAATTCATGACATGATAGGAATGCAGGATGCATCCACACTGAGGGCATGGCTATTTCCCGGATCACATCTTTTGCTTCAATTACATAAGCTCATGATAACACAATACCATTCAAACTTTATTACAGTCTCAAGGTTATACTGTACACACAGGTAGCATCACGTGCCCACAGCCATAACCGTGTTAAGGAAGCCCTCATTAGTGCTGTGTGTTTACATTAGTATTGAGTCATGCTGATGATTGCCACAAGGCCACAGGTAACCCCCCCCCCCCTCAAATTGTGCTATTGACATACTCTAATGAGCGCAGGATTTCCATCAGTTTGCATCTATTTAAACCTGACAGTATTGACCAGCTGTCCATTTAACAGGCTTTTGAACATTATCTTAATTGGCTTAGGTAAACACAAACCCACATGTACAACAGCTTTCTCTTTATCCTTCAATGCCCTTATCAGTTCTACCTGTCAATCTGATTATTTACCAATTCACTTCCTCATCACTTCCTCCTGTGAATCTTCTCATCTCGGCTTTACAGATTTTCTGCATCAACATTTTATTCAGTTTATAATTAAATAAATATGAAATGGGTCACTGGATATAGATACCTCTGGACGTAAATAAATAAAAGTTGGTAAAGTAAGTGAAAATCACGCAACAGGAGATGGTGATGTACCGGTTTGTTGTATGTTATTGACTGATGTAGGCCCCCTGACAAAGCTTTGACTTGTGTGCTTTTGTATTTGCCAGTGTCCTAAGCCAAGAAATATTAAGTGACTGTAAACCAACATCAAACACTTGTATTCTGGTAACTATTTACTTGGATGAAGATTTATACTGATGGAAATCTTCAGTAAATACAGTAATAGATGTTTTTGAAGCCCTATTCCCATAAAAAATAGTCCAACGTAGGGGTAGAGATCACAGCGTAGCTCAAGATACAACAACCCACAATAAAAATAATATAGTGTCCGTGTAAAAATGTGCCTGGGTGTCAGTAAAATACCTCAAACATAATTTGCACTACGATGGAAGTAGGCTTTTTTTGAAACTCTCTAGTATATAGTATGTACTTTGTATTATGTACTGCATACTACAACCTCCATATGGATGTAGTATATAGTCTGCATTACATACTACAAAGACCACACTAAATACTTGCTGGTTTCGTATAAAGCCTGCAACTCAGTAACCAGCAAGCTAGCCAACTTTTACTGCTAGTACGAGATGAAGTATGTAGCATGTAGTATGTAGTACATACTGTATACTGCTCCCTTTTTTGAATGTATGACAACTGTTTCGTTGTGTCTGTTTTTATGTATGCTTCACTGGTTTTCAGATTTAGAAAAGACACATCTGTCACTTCAACTTGCAGTTTGCGAGAAGTGGTTCAAAAGGACTTAATTTCTGTAGGTTTTTTTTGTTGTAATTTTTGAGCCATTGCCTGTGAGATGGGTGTCATCTCTTTAAGACTAAAAGTGGAAACATTCATTGGCTTTTCTCCTGTATCATTACCTTGTCTAACTGTACAATTGTCTAAGGGACAGCTAAACCTTGTGTTGTGGTACGGTGGTCATGAGCAACAATAGAAGACAAGCAACTTTGGCACGATGCATCGTGGGAAACAGTCTGTGAGGTTAACTGGCCTGTTGCAAACTGAGAATTTTTAAGCCATTGGTGTATTTTTGACATTCTGCAGATTTTGCAGTTTTTCATGAACTACGTACTGAATTTTCACTGCATCAATACACATCCCCAAAAATTCTGAACTGTCCCCTAAATTGACCTGAAAGAATATCGTTGAAACCATATTGTTGCCTTAGCCCTAAAAACAAGTACTTCAGTGTTTATTTACCTTGAGGGAATTTCATCCCTTCACACTGTAACATCCCCTCAAAGGCATAAGTCTCACGAATGCAAATCTGAGCTTAAACTTTCAACGGTAAGATTTTAGGTAAATTTGAAATGCTAATTGAAAATGTTTATTTTAGACTCTTTTACACTTAGAGCTGTTTGAAAAGATACAAAATGAGTTCTTTGTGTACTTCCTATGTTGACACAGTTAGTTACGCACCACAAGTAGACGTAAAGGCCATAATGAATGGCAGCGTGCACACTCATTTTAACATTTATGTCGATCTTACATGTGGAACCCTTCCTGTCTTAAACGTCCGCTGGAGGAAGTGATAACCTTTTGGCCCAGACAGCTATTAAGCAGTCATGATCGTCTTTGCTGATTTGAAGCAGCGCATGAAAATAAACCATGGACTCACCACATAATATATATAAAGATTATTAAGGCCCATGACAGCAGCCTGAAGATTTGGTCCTCACTCCCTGCTCCCTGTGACGTGTGGTGGATGCAGAGATTGTGGTGACTCAATGCTGTGTCAGTAAACATGACAGCAGCGTTACCCATTTCTCAGCTGGCTGCCTTGAAAGGTCAGCTGCCTTTTGGTGGCAGGAGAGGAAAACATTAGCCTGTATGCAGAGGCCTTTTATATGCTGAAGGACAGTGTTTCTCAAATTGTGGTCTGCGGTCCATGAAGACTGTGAGTAAATAGTGTTATTTTTTGTGGAACGCTGGTGAGAAAAACAAAAAGGACAATTTAGCAAAGACTCACAAAAGTTTCCTTGAACTTCCACCTCCCAGAGAGAGCAGTCAAGCTAACATTACTCCATTTACGAGCTTACAGGCAGGATCAACATGTACCTACAGCTCATACAAGGACAGTTGCAAGTAGGGCTGGGCGATTATATGTGATCATGAATCATGATTAAGATGAATTTCAACTCAATTACGGTGATCAGCTGGGAGCATATTTGATTGATCAAACATGGCGGAAATGTGTGTGATAACAGCCAATCAGAGTTGACCTTTTCCTGCTCTTCTTCAATTTTTAAGTTGCCAGAGAAGTAAAGAAGATGAAGCTACTGTGGAGACGAATATTTTTTCAAGGTCAGTTATGTGGCTGTGGTTTGGGTTTCTCCAAACTGACATACAGCAAAAGTACAGATGCCTTAAAACTGGCAGTTTGAAAAACATATTAAAGAAATTGTGAAAATAATCACGATCAGATGATCTGAAAAATATATCTTGCAGGTTGTTTTTTTTTTTTTTTTGCCATATCACCCAGCCCCAGTTGTAGGGGACACTGGCCAGGAGAAGGTGCAACAGCTGCAATTCAGTTTAGCATTGTGGACACTATGGAAACTAATGTTAGTGCCAATATTTTTGTGCTAGGGCTTACATGTAACATATGATGCAAGTTTATGATACATTAGTTTTACATTAGCTTGGTGGTAGATGAGTTTTGTTTTGGTTGATAAGTCGTCCTTGGTCTGAAACAATTTGAAAAGCACTGTAGAAGAATCAGAATCAAATCGTGAAGTTGACGTAACAACATCTGGAATCTTTGTTTCACAGTGTGTTATGACCTTTGAAAACGGTACTGAGAAGTGGGTAAAAGTCAAGTGGATGGCGGGATTCTATTACATAAAACCACTTTTTTGACATGTAGTCTATTCATTATCTCAAAAATTATCTGGTTGCCAGCAGAAAAAAGGTGGAGTGTTGTTGCTTCATGTCTATCGACTGGTGGCGACTTGTATCTAAATCTTTGTACTCTACAAATTATTGAATGTAATGTTAAAATTAATCTTTGTGTTGTTTGCTGATGTTACCAGGTACATATTTTTACCACATCGTCAACAGGAAATACCTATGTAATAGAGTTCAACAATCTACTGGTAGACTCCTTTCGGAGGATATGACTCGTGGGACCCAGTTGTCCTTTGCTTCACTGTTACTATTTGGAATTATTGACCGTTACAGGGTTTTAGCCAATCAGAATCAAGTATCAAACCTAAGCTAATGATGCTAATATCTGTTTTACCATTTTAAAACAACATTTTCCTGATTTTGAGGGACGAAAGTAGAAAACCCAGATTTGTGCCTCAATTGTGTTCTGTTTTTAGCTTTAGCCTTTAGCAGCTAGTGTTAGCAAATTTCAGGTACTTTTCAATGCATATCATTTTTATAGTTTGCTAACTTCCTAACTCTTTTCAACCTTCGCTATAGCCAAGAATACAGGCTGAGAACGTGGTTGTCTTCAGAGAGTGGAGTTTTAAGCCCATAAAACAAAAAAGAACAAAAAATTCGTCAAACAAAACTTAAGTTAACACAGTAAAGAGTTTATTACTACAGCTAATGTTGGTTTTACTTTATGTTTGATTACATTCAGTACATTTAAATGAACATCGTAAAAATAAGTTTGCCTATTTTATGATTTCTCTGTAACCCTTTGACAATTTCACTAGGGGCAATTATCCAGTAAATGTTTAGCTGCTGAGAAAAATATATGTTGATATCTTTGAGGAATTTCTTGTCCCAGTAATTGAGGCTACAGATGAGGCGGTTGTTATTGAAGCAGTAAAGGTTCAAAGCTGCCATTTAGCAAGCTGTGAGTGGTCAGGGGGCGAGACTTTGGGGGGTTGGGTTTAACATTTGGTGGGTCAGGCAGCTCCCTTGTGATTCAGGACCATCAAACAACCAGGCCAGCAAGAGTCTGAGAGAGGCTGGATTTTAGTTTGGAAGGAAAAAAAAGCAGGGATTATAACGGAGATAGTTACATAAGTGTACGGTTATCACACTTGAAAGGTTAGAATATTTGGTTTAAGCTTTAAACACCAAAATATCCAAATGTGTCAGATTTTCATCTCAAATTTTCATACACAGGTCTGAGTCTTGTTTTAAGAAATTGAACTTTCGGCAGCCGAAGACAGTTGTCATATTGCTTTTTTCCCTCCCACTATTCTTTATCAAGGTCTGTAAAAGGTGTGCCATCTAAAAATAGACAAATTTGAACTCTCAGCAACTTTCTTTATCTGGAGGGAAAATCAAAGAAGAATCAGGTGCTGAATAAACGTTGAAGTCGGTGTTAGAGAAAACCAGTTGCACATGATTTGTATTGAGCCTGAGCACAAGATTTTCATTGTGTTTCAGACACACATGACAATGACGTTGAACTTTAACAACCCTGCAGCGAGTTGTTTTTGAGGGCTGGTGTAGAATTTATTTCACAGCAATCTGGGTAGACATAATTTTACACATTTCAGGTATTTTCTATGGAAGCCCAAAATGGTCTTGTTTAAATACTCTTTAGTTTTTTTGTGTTTTCTTGAGATAAGTTATTATTCCTATCTTGGGTAAAAAATTGTGTGAACTCAAGTTAAAGGGATATTTCATTTTGTTTTCTTGAAAAAGCTATAATGTTGATTCTCAAGATAAAACATATTTACTTTTCATAAAGCACCAAAAGCACAAGAATAGAATGGAAAGAAATGGATTTGCAGAAGGTATTATTTATCTGTTGATTTGATTTCTAGAGTCTCAGAAATAAAGTTATCTCAGAAAAAATAACTTTGTTTGCTGCCAAAAAGAAAAATGAGTCGAGGTCATGTGAAAGCAATTGAAATATATTTGTTACCTTGAGAAAAAAACTTTGTCAAATAGAAGCAAAAGCTTCAAGAAACACCAAAATAGACATTACTATGTCCGCGGCAGCAGAAAAACAGCTTTGCTAGCCGACTTCTGGTCAATGTGAACTAAGAACCTCCCAATTTGAAATTTACATCTCCAAAAAAACATTTCAACATCTTAGAAAAACAAGTTTTATTGTCTTTGATTTCTAGAAAAATAAGTAGAATTCTCTAGCAAACAACTGAACAAAAAACTTTCTCTTTCTTTGTAACATCTTTCTGTTTAAATATTCCATGTTACTATGTGGACACCTGTAGCTTACAGTCAGGTGTTGCCTTTGTATATATATTTTTTCCTTTTAATCATAGTGGATGTGCTGCTTATATTCAGGTGCGCCATATAGTCTGGAAATTACGGTAAATTCTTGACAATGAAAACACAAGATTAGATCTGGAGGAAACAACTGATATTAACTTGTTATCTCGAGACAACTTGGAAAACAAAATGTATTGAACCTTGACCTTTTAGGGCCTCCGTACGCTGCCTTATCTCAGCACTAGTTGTTTTTATATTTGCGCCTCTTTCTATTGCTTGCAGTTCTTGTTTTGTTGTAGATTGACTTCCCTGCTCTTCAGTTGTGAGGGTTTGTATAACATGAAAAAGAGATGTTTTCTTAGAGGATGATGTGAACGTGGTCTCCTCTCGCTTTAATAGTGTTGTGTATTTAGCTTGTTTGGCATTTCAACAAACAAAGCCCCCTCCCCCCCTCGACTGAGAGGAACATCCAGTCCTCAATAATGTGCCTGCTGTATGATACTAGTCTCAGATACTGGCCCTCATTAAGCTTCAGCTTTACATAACTTACAGATGCTGCAACTGGCTGCTGTAGGTTACATTACAGTCTCAAATGAAGCAAAGTAAACACGAGTGCATCTTTCTCACACCCTGCTTGTCACGTACTGAAACCCTACATCACAAGGATTCCCCTGTGAGGTGAGGATTCACTGAATATTTCTCTGTTTAGTTAAATCAGAGGTGTCACCGGCTTTCCCAGGGCACAGCAACTGTGTTAATTTAGAGATTTGTTTAGAAAGAAGGTTCAACATTTACTTATGTCACCAGTTCTGCAGAGAGAAGTGGGATTTGCATTTTATGATACTTCCGCCGCTGCTGTTGCTGCTCTTTCTCTATCAAACCAACACACGCTTGAGGAAACCCAGGCTCTCCCGCGTACAGTGCTGTTGGAGAGTTTTGGGTTTGCTCCGGGGGCTAATAGTGACAGAGTGTCTGAGTGAACGTGTAGCGAGTCATAATGTCCTGGTTCTGTGGTGTGTGGCTTAAACAGGCAAAGCAATTTCCTCTCTTTGACTGGAACAGAGTGTTCTGATGGGTTCTTCATGAGCCTATTCATAAAATGACTCTGTGCTTGAGAGAAAATTCAACTCTGAGAACAGGTGAATCCAGGAGAAGTGAAGGTACATGCACAAATTTCACATATACAATTTTGTATTTGATGACTTGCCTCCAATGTTAAAACCTTTTACAGCAAAACAAGGAGAGAGTCTATTTACATGTTAAAGAGGGGGTATTTGTTTTTTTTATTGCACTTTTTTAGGCCTATTTTGTCTCTCTGGTACCTCTGTAGTAGCTTAACATGATTTAAATAATAAAAAACTATTTTTCTCACTCAGGTGCCCTCACTGAAGAAATTGAATCATTGACTTTAATTACATTTATCAGCTCAACTGTTTCCATATAAATGTAATAAGTTGGTTGACAGCAATAATTTTAGGGTCAACTGAATTGAACTTAGTATAATTCCTGTCAACTAAATCGATGTATTAAAGTGGAAACAGTTAACATAATAAGTTTATTTAAATTCTTACCATACCTTGTTACCATGAGTGAGGAGGGCAGGCAGTAGGCATGAGGGCCTGCTGTACATGGATGAACCACACGGGTGGCAGTAGCTGTCTATGCTGGCTGTTCATGCTGATGTGAACTGGCTGCTAAAGCTTAACTGTATGGACCAGCTTTATGAGCTCTATGGTGTAGACTGGCTGCCTACACCCAACAGTGTAGACCAGCAACCCCTCATGCTTTATGCAAATGATGTAATTAAGCTGTTATTACTCAAAACTTCATAAAAAAACATCTAAAGATTTAGTAGTAAGTTGGTTTGACTGACAAAGTTCATTTACCACATTGAGAAAAATGGAGTGATTTATGCAAAGATTAGTTTTGCTTAATGATAAGGACTGGCTCTGCATCTCCGCCCTGATGGCTACACCTCCGAAACGTGGACAGCTGCTGCTCAATCCAGCTCAATCGGGGGTTTAGGGCTGGATGTAGCCTAATGAGGCCAGTCTCCAATCAGAGCAGAAGCCCTTCTGGTATTCATAAAGCCAGTGGTGAAGTTTTCCATGTGCATTTTCCATCGCTGTTGACCCACTCCTGACATTGATGCAGTGGGTTCAGATTGTTCCTTATTATTTCGGAGATGAGTCAGTGGCGCACTGGGCCAATCTGGCTTTGAACGTGGCTCAGAGGGGAGATAATGGGGCTTTATTTAATGGTTTATTCTGCTGCGCCATGGTTACCAGTGGGAGCAGACATTTGGCTGGTATGAAGTCATTGTCAGGTTTTGTTTCCATGATGGGGATTTATACTCTAATACCTCCTAGTTTGAAGTTTCTATCTGTGATTGTGAGGATGAGACGAATCCTCGTTTCACCGTCTCAAGTGTCTCAACGAACGACAGCGTGTTTGAGATAATTCATTCACAAGCAGACCCCACAGCAGACAGTAAGCTGATTCACTCATGCAGAAAGCGCCACAGTAAGAGATGTAGGTCACTGTGCTCAGCTGTAAACTGTTTCCTGCTGCGAGTGTCCTACAGTAGCAGAACTGTCTGCCCCTCATCCAGAGGGGGGCTATTGTTGTCCCGCTCCGCCACACTTCAAGGTGTTGATCCCTCGAGCTGGCGGTGCATGGGTGCAAGCTTGGCCAGAGGAGCCTTTGGTGATTGAGACAAACAAGCTGGCAACACAGGGTGTGACAGAATAACAAAAATGTACAAAGATGAGTGTATAATAACACATTTGGAGTGATTGTCAAGGAGTGTTTTTTTTATAGTAGTTAATGTTGTCTCTTGCTTCTTCCATTTTGGGTTGTTTCTACGGCAGCCTATTAATGCCAGGGGAAAATAAGGAAGACTTTCACAATAATGAAAATAAGTTTACAGGTTACAAAGAGTTGATAATTTGAGATAGTTCAAATAATGAGATTAAAAGTCAGGATATTGAATTGAATCATTTTGTGGGTCTTTTCATGCCTTTAATTGGAGTGGGGAGTGAGGCGAGGGGAGGGGAGTGAAATATGGGATGCAGGCCACTGGCTGGAGTCCAACTTAGGCCACCCACTCAAGGGTATGGGTCGCGACCCAGACCTACCACCTAGACAAAAAATAAATTTTGTTGTTCGGACTGTCTATCTTGACTAAATAAGATGTGCTGTGTCAATCCATGTCCTAGTTTGCTTTGTTTAG
The DNA here is from genome assembly GCA_008086565.1 of Thalassoma bifasciatum. Classification (NCBI taxonomy): domain Eukaryota; kingdom Metazoa; phylum Chordata; class Actinopteri; order Labriformes; family Labridae; genus Thalassoma; species Thalassoma bifasciatum. The sequence goes on from RPOG01001807.1 coordinate 81,546, forward strand.
ACTTATTAGTCAACTTAACTTCTTCAGGGGGTTGTTTTAAATAATCCAAGTACAGCAGGGTCTGCTGCCTCCCTCCTCACTCATGGTATAACTGTTAGGTTACAATTCACAAAGGCATTCTGGGTATAACTTGACAGCTGTGGCTCTACTAAACAGCTGGGAGGGGCTGCAGTGATTGTGAAGTCAACATGCAATACTGATTTATTTGGACATATAATTTCAAGGGCAAGCCATGTTTTCAGTTGAGGCAAGTTAACTTATCTTCTTTTTTCCTTAAATCATATAATTTTTTTTCTTGGCACATACAAGCTTCCATGATTTTCTGTTTAAAGCTTAGAAAAGTAGCAGCCGTGGAACAATAAGGTAACCTTAACCTATCCTGATTCAATGAAGTCTAATTGTAATGAAGTGCTTGTATCTTATTTTGGTAAAAGTGTCTTGTTAAACTTAATTTGAGCCACATTCACTTGTCTAATCCAGAAAATGCCTTTTATAACAAAATTAAAAGACAAAAATGATGCCTGAGTTGCTTGTAATTTTATATCATTAATTTATTTTTTGTTGTTTCCTGTGTTAAGACATCGTTCCTCCTGCAAGAAACTACTGAGAAGAAAGACAATTGATGAACAATGTCAAGTTTTAGCTTCCTTTATTACATTTAAAACATATTCGATGGAAAAAACAAGCTATTCGAAGAGTTTAGCAGTCAAGGGAATTACAGCAACAATCAGAGTCACTGGCATCTCTGAAATCCAGTAATAAATCAACTGTCCCACCCCTAAATGTTTGCAGAAGAAAAGACTAATGGGGTCACAGCCTCATCCTATTACGAGCATGTCATCCCGCTGTGATAATACTCAACACTTTAACACAGGAAGAAGCCAATGTCATGCCCTTCACTGAAGCCTAAAATTGTCGCTGTGGCTTTCTTGCTTTGCATGTCACTTCCTGGTTAATCACATGTATTTACTCAAGCTGTATATTCACCTGAGTTTCAAAAGATTCAACCTGGAACTGTAAAATGGATCTATATGTAAACATTTGGGGTTTAAAGTTGGATACTGGACTTGAGGAGTCGTCCCCTCTGATTACAGGGACTTTCCCCCGGCAAAGGGCACGTGACGTGGTGGCATGGGCAAGAGGGGCAAAAGGCGGTGTGGATTTCTTTGGTATGCTGTCCCCTCTCAGGCCTGCCATCACTAATATTTATGCAGACATGACAAACTAATACTGAAGAAGAGAGCAAACATGAAATGCCATCATGAGGATGATATGTAGAGGGGCAGTGGAGAAAAGGCAATACAAGGATTTATGACTTTTTATCGCTCCCTCCGTACGACTGGCTGGATTCAGTCAGTACCTATAAAAACACCAAATCATGTACCCATCCCTAATCAGACCATGCAGAAACTGTATCAAACAATTACTTGGTCATAAATCTGATTCCATTTATTTAAGCTTTTACTTTGAAAGAGCCTGTGGTTAAGCACAGGGAGATGTTTAGGTGAGGTAGATATTTTTCCTTTTCACTAGAGCCTGGCACTAATTTTTGAGACATTCTGGTTGAATAAACAAAAAAGAAACTGCATTTTTTCCAAGTCTTTTGTAATTTGATCTTGTGTATGATCCATCCTATCCGTCTGTTGTCTGTTTTTCTAAGTAATCAATGCTAAATCTCTATTACACAGGAGTAAAAAGAATATACAGCTCCACATTTAGGGCAAACACCTGAGCTGTATTTCCCTCCTGTCTGTTTAGACCCGTTTCCCGTGATGAGTTGCTAATCTGTCTCAGCGCTGCTAACAGTAGCATATCCGGACAAACAGGTGGGTCCTCAGGAGCCACTTGACCTTCTCTTGATCTTTTCCATGAAGAGCTCAGTTTGTATTACACATCAAAGGACTTGATCACAACAAAGTGACTTTCATTTGCTTATTTATTTCCATACAAGTCGGCCGAAGGTTTATTTAGGTTTAGGTGAATGGTTTGTTTTGAATAGTTTCATATCAAACACAGTTGTTTATGTTTTGTAACGACATGCAGGCGGCGATCCCCTTAATTGCTGCAATAAAAGCAGCATGTTGACATTTGCCTTTGTGCAGCCAGTTAATCCTCAGTATTGCACCGCTTGCATAACTCAGCTGCCTCCTTTTGTTCAGCTTGTTGGGCGTCTTCATTTGGATTTGGATGTGAATTTACTCTGGTATTGTCTGGAGTCTGTCACTTATTCTTAGCCTCACCGCTGACGTCCATATTTAGGAACACCAAGTTTTAAAAAGACACTGAATCCTGTCAAACAGGAAGGTGAAAAACACACACAGGAAGCTGGCAGAAAGCCAAATCTGCTGTCTGCTGTCAGCGTCAAACCCTCAGACTGAGACATTCCCATGCTAACGCTTTTGACGGAAATGCTCAAAACCATTACATTCATCTTTTCGTGCCAGTTATCAAAGCCAAACCAGAAACGAGTATCCTTTTTGCTCTGAGCACACAGGCGTCTTTGACAAAGCTTGTAAGTCTAAAGGTAGCAGGAGAGCTAGAACAGCCTGTTCCTCTCTTTCACATAAATGTCATTTTAAATCTTTCCATTTCAAGGCCGCGCAGAGGTTGAGCTCAGTATTTTGACAGTCCAGATATTTTACAATTTGCACACCTCTAGAGTAATATCGCCGTGATGTAAGATCCTACAAGATATAAACGTTGGTAACAATAAATCTTTCACTTAGTAGGAGCAGTGTGCTTTCCACCTTCTTGTTTTCATGGTGCAAATATTTTCCCTTCAAGGTTGTCATACCGCTTATGGGATCAGGGTTCTTCTTTTACGACAATGTACTGGTAATGTGATGCTTCATGTTTAAAGGGAAATAAAAGGAGATACGTGGTTAATCCTGCGGTTAGTTCCCATAATACAGCCACGAGACTCCCATCTGTAACTGAATACATACTTATGAAACCGGCGAAATGCTTTTTTTACTTTAAGAAGTGTTGAGAAGAACATGAGCATTAATTTTGAAACTATGTCCTGAGTTTGTGTTTGGATTTGCTGAATCAGATGAATGATTTGAAGAGTTCAGTTTTCATTGGTCAGTCATTAGTCTTAAGTCATCTTTCAGTAAGATATTAAATATGTTACTAAGGCTCCAATTTGGATGAAAATCATCCTTGTAGGATGTAGAAACATGTAGTTATGTTGACCAGTTAACCAGCAGAGAGACACAATGTTGTTCAAATATTGTCTCTTCAAACAAGATATGCACTGAAACAGGGAACTCAAGGCTTCAGTGTGAGTTTACAAACCATAGGTGAGATGTCACAATGGATAACTCCACTTCCTCTTTGCACTTTATAGTAAACACCCATGGACTGTATAGTAGTGAACAATGCGCCCCATTACAAAATCTGTCTTTTTAGTTTAGCTTTTAACTGAGTTTTATTTATATATTTCTTTAACAAGTTCTGATCTCAATCTATTTAAAAGTCATATAATTTATACTTAGTACAAGCCAAAAAGTAACCAGAGTCCATTATGATAGGTCCATTTTGATTAGGGCCAAAATACAACTTCATCTGCTTGTATTGGTATGTCTGTCCACAAGGGGGTGGAATGCGTTTCTTTATTTTTTCCTTTTTTAACAAGTTTATTTTTAAAAATCGTCATTTTTCATGATGGTGATGAGGTCTTTGAAAAGTTAATAATGTATCAAATAAGACCCATTTGACATTAAAGGGTGTAGCCTGTTCAAGACAAACTCATATTTTAACATCCTGTTTTGACTTAAGTCTTATCCGTTATAATAGAAGCTGTCATTAGGGGGAGCTTTAATGTTTTGGCATCACTTTTTGGGAGCTGTCACGACATCCATGAAACCATGTAGACTGCAACACTAAATCTGCTTCCATTTCTTTGCTCCATCAACAAACCAGTACTGCTTCATTCACAATATTTGGTAACACGGGGGCGTCAAACCCTAAGAGAGTTCATTCTTGAAAGTTGGAAAGTCTTCACCCTCGGATTTCCTCTCCTGACTCCTGAGGCCGTGACAAAGATGAGGAACACTTAATCCTGCTGAGAGGCTGTGTCCTCTAAACATGCCATGCAAAGTTATATAATTTCTTTGTCCACTAATGAGGAACACTGGGCTCTTCATTCTTGCTTATAGCAAAGGTGTCTCGGCTTTTTACTGTTATTTTTATTAAGCCAAGCATGATTCATATTCGTCAGTGCAGCCACATGCTCTCGCCTCGTTTTATAGACACACAATCCATTAACCTTTCATCTGCAGGAGCATGTTTGAGGCCGAGCGGTCTAATTAAACAAGTGTTTGGCCTTTCCTCCTTGTCGCCCTGCTCCTCTTCCTCCAGCCGCCCTATTACACAGCTCACATCTCGTGTTTGGGGCTGTTATCGAAGCATTCCTCGTACTCCCGGGCGCAAGGAGCGTCTCCTTTTCTGGAAGTCCTTGTGTCAGATTTAGCTGGCTTACGCGCTTTTTGTTCTTGTTGCCCCCCCTTCCATTAAGCTGTGGCCTAAGCAGAGGATTACGGACGCCCATTAAGGTGGTTTCGGTGAGCAGTGGTTTCAGCAGGAACGATTGGGTTCGAAAGGTCAAAGAGAAGGACTTTAATTATTGAATCAAAGAAAGGAGATCCTTTGATGGCTCTGTGTTTACTTTTGAGAAGTGCAAACTTAAGAAGACCCCGTGGAGTTGTTGATTTTTGGTAAACAAAAGATATGTTAACATTTAGTGTTTCTCCTCAAACAAAGTTCCTTGTAAAATATCACTTTGAGCTTTAAGGGATACCTTTAACCTAGTCTTTGAAGCTTTACTGAATGAGTCAGCCTTTTTTTTTCTTTTCACGCTGAATTCAAACACAGCTGTTGCCAAAGCGGGGGCACCTCCATCAGATCCAGTGTTTGCTGTTGCTTCTGTGAATTGCGACAATCATATTACAGCTCAGGGTTGATCTTTTTCGTTTGGACATGTCCAGCACACACACACATGTGGAAAAGAGAGTGTGTGTGTGATTTTGAAAGACTTTGTTTTGGCTGGGGATGAGACTCTGTCTCCACGGAGGGGCCTGTTTTTGAATCCTGAATTGTGTTTATCCAAAAAAAAGTTCTGACACAAGTGTTAGGCTCTCTTCTTTTGTGTCTACTTTTTGAGGATTTTTCAGTAAAACATTATTCCTGTCATGCCCTCTGGCACCCTGGTGAGTTAGAAAAGCTCCCCTGTAAACAACTGAAAAGCTAAACCAAAAGAAAAAGAGCTTTAATGACTTGTTCGATTTCTTCACAGAGACATTAGCTGTCAGATTCCTCCCCTCCTGCTCGCTAACTTCATTAAATCCTATCAAAGTTAGCGAGTGACTTCTAAAAACTTTCCCATTCTCCCTCACTCCCTCTCTGCACTAGCTGGCGGCTAATGATATTTGTGTCTTATTAATGGCTGCTGATGAGCTGAAATGGTAGACTCTCCACAAGCTTTATTTACTCGCCTTTAATTCGGACCCGTCAGCTTGACTTATGACACTGCCATATGGGCGCTAGTTATGGGGGACGAGTCTGGTATGCGTTGACATCACATTCCTCCTCCCCTCCCTTCATTTCTCTGCAGTTTTAGCCTTTAAACTCTTTTGACAACAGATTTTTTAGAAGCTTTACATTACGCAGTGAGGTATTTGCAAATAGCAGGAGCAAAAGTTCAAAGTTTATGACCTATAATGCAATGAAAAATTCAGGAGTTTATAAGAACACACTCCACATGTCACTCAGTATCCATATGGTGAGAGCATACATCATAAATGTGTGCAAGTGGATAAGGGTTTGCCACATTTCCTGTTGAACTAATGAACTCCTGACATGTTCACCTGCAGAGCTGAGTGACACACAGGCAGGAGGTCGACTCTCCTTGTAGCTGCTGTCGAGGCCTGGAGTTGTGTTGTGAATAATGAGTCTCGAGGACAAAACGCTCCAGGCTGAGTGTTTGTAAAGCTGGAGTGTCCCCTGAGACATTCAGCCGTGTGAGGAAGATGCTCTGTTACCAGCCGGGCTGTGGATGTGTGAGCCTCGGTGACACTGATTTGTGGCTTTTACATTCTTTGAGTTTCATGACGCGGATACGTTTCAAGCGGCGGACTTCAAGTCAGCAGACTTGAATCTTGAGCAACTTTTAAATCAAAAAGTTTCATTCTCCCTGCAAGCGGCAGAAAGCGGCTTGACACAGAATAGTTAGCATAGCCTCAATTATGATGCTCAAAAAGATGCATTCAGCTTCTCTGGTTATGAGAAGTGGGTTTAATTTTGCTTTTTTGACTCTCTGTGGCCTAATTGTTGGAAAACGCATGGTTGAGTACTCTTTTAGGGGATAAAATGGGCCCCAAGTGTCCTCTTGGGAACAAAAAAAAAAAAGCTGAAGGGCCCGCTGGTTGGCAAACCACACTTTGTTGATAAACTTGCACTAAAGTACTTTCTTTGGAGCCAAACATGTGCCTTGTAGGCCCTGCATCAAGGAAACCGTCATTATCCCAATAGAGTCATCTTGTGGATCTTGAAATAATGGAAAAGTGGTAAAAAACATTTTCTGTCTGCATTTTTTTAAAAGAAAGAAAAGTTATTTATTTATTCTTATTTTATGTTATTTGTTGCAACTGTGGATAACATATGCTTTTGTAAACAGTTCTGAATTTTGGACAGCATGTTGTGACCTAAGCCTCTCTTTGGTAACTTTTAGATTTAGTCCAATTGGATTGGACTTTCTGTTCAAATGACAACCAAAATAAATGTTTTTTATTACTTTTCTTAGTAGGAAGAGAATTGATAAAGACCGCCAGTAGAAATTAAAGTGGTAAAATAGAAGTTGATACAGTGTGTTAAATGTGGATTTGATCTAAACAATGTCCGACTCAGCAGTGATTGGAGCGTTGAGGGAACAGTAGTTTAACTTTGAGAGGTTTCTAATTCATGATTTATTTAAAAATGTTTGAATAGAAAAAAGCAGCTGACTTGTAGTTCGCACAGTGTGTTTGGTGGAGATGAGCTCAAAGTGAAGTTCTCATGATTTTCCTCCGACTCACTTTATCTGGTGTAGTTTTTAGGTGTTCTCCTGGAGTCCTTCTGTATTTCCAATTCAAACCTGACCTGATTAAATCAACTGTCTGCTTTTATCTGAGAGGATCTGAGGTTTTTTCCTCCTTCACTAAGAAATACTGAGAGCTTTAGCTCCTCTACGTGAGTGATCCCACCTTTGTTTTAGTGTACATTTAGTCTGCTCCATGCTAACAGTGCCTGTCCGAATAGGTGCTTACACTCTCTCTGATACGTCTACTTTTGTTACGAACTAAAAAGAGAGACGACGACAGTGTCGGAGCACGAAATAGCAGAAGACACAGAAATCTCGTGCAGCTTTGTGGGTGAGAAGAGGCCACCCGGCTCCCTGGAGTCGCTTGTCACAGCCATCATATCCTGGTATCTTAATTCTGTGTCGCCTGGGCCCACACCCTCCTGCTCCCCTCCCCTCCCCCACTGCTGTTATACCCTTACACTGAATGTGGTTTCTGGTTTAGGATCAGGTTCAGAGTGAGGCAGGGTTAAAGGGGATGTGCCCTGTTTTCTCCCAGGACGAGGGCTCAGTCTGTGGGTTAAGGGTGCTGACATGGAGGCTCTGCTGCTGGAGCTCTGAGACAAATATTGGTGTCTTCTATCAGATTAAAGAGGCTTTGTGTTGCAGGCAGCTGCCACATTGTGGGAAACAAGAAATCATATAGAGCTGAAAGTTGAGTAGATTTAAAAGTGATACCTCAACATATAATGTAGAATCTATTTCAAGGATTCTTTAGGTAAGTCCTGAAATTAGAGAAAACACTTAGTGAAATTTCTCTCAGTGCTTTTGAACATGTAAGTAATCTATCAGGAAAATTGCTTGAAAATTTTTGTCATTCCACTTTGAAATTTTGTCCCTTTATTTAGATTTTTATTTGCAGGATACCTCATTTACCCGCAGAAGGTCAAGCGTAAAGCTCTTGAGTTTGTCTCACGTAGATATACAATGCTGCAGGTGCTCACTGGGCTGGTGAGTGTGATCATGTAGCTGCAGTCAGAGGTAGTGGAGTCCAGTTTGGATGTGGTGTTTACAAACAGTAACAAAAATTCCTGCAGACCCTACCTTGAAGTCCAAAAAAGACGTTGCAGCTGAGAGCAAAACTTGTAATGCACAAGTTTCTCATGGTGGCACAGAACTGGGGAAGTTTAATACATTTAAGCTTTAAATATTCTCCCAAGGCTTATTCAATCCTTGAGGACCTAAAGTCACACTCAAGGCTGTAATATCAGTATCGTGATTGAGGTGAAAGGTTGTATTGGGACACCCCTAATTTAAAGACAGCAGATCATTACAGTTAGAGCCAAAACTCTATGTGTTTGTCTGGGACTATTTACATTGGTAGATTGATACAAGTTGTATTAGGGCATAAAATGTATCCAGCTTGTTTATTGGATCAGTTTAGTTTTCTGGAGTATTTGTTTTCTCTATCAAGCACTTCATTTTACAGTGGAAAATAAAGTCCTTTCCTGCCATTGATCTAAGGAGGATAGGAAACAAAAAGTCTCATGAAGAAAAAGTTTTACTCGCGAGCTGTCACTTAAGTCGTATTAATCACTTCAAACAGGCAAGATAAAATATTTATTTGAGGCTTTGTTATGCCTCGTATATGTGTTCACACCCCGAACGCACCAGGGTTGCGATGTTCGGTCTGTTGAAGTGATTCATTTACATAAATTTGAAGACATGTGAAACGTCTCCAGGGATCAGGTTCAAGGAAGTCCCCCAAAAAGTCGCAGCGTACACATCAGGCGCAAACTCCTCGCTGACTGCGCCTCCTGTCAACATCTGAGCAGATTTCCGCGGAATTAAAGACAAAAACGTCTTAATCACATGCCTATATCGTGCTTAAAAAAATAATTCAGGCGTCGGGATTTGCTTTAAAGGAAGCTGCTGACAGCTAAACGCTTTTGTTATCAAATTCTTTTGATCCAAACTTGCTGCCCTCTGTGACAGCCGGCACACGTTTGTGAGATATGGCAGAGTGAATTATTGTAAAATTGCTATTGTTGTGTGCTCAAGTGTGTGTGATCTTAACATCTGCCAGTTTGTGTGTGTGTGTATATATGTGTGTGTGTGTGTGTGAGCAAGGAAGACCTCGGCCATTGTTGGGCTTTTACATCCTGACAATCGGGAGCCTGACGAGGTTAAAAATAACCCAGCGCTTTCCAATTTTGTCATCTTCTGGGAGCGCGTCTCCCGGCTGTTTTGATTTGGCGTGCGTCCCCCCTGGAATGCTTGGGGTCACTGATGGCCACTTCCTGTCACATGGTGCTTTAGTGTGGTGCTCTTGACTGTCCCCAAACATACTCAAATATACAAAAAAAAAACAGGCCACAAGGGAGGGGAAGCTTGTCATATTTCACAAATGCACACTGGGTGGCCCAGCGTAAACGCTGTCAGTGAATGACAGCATTTATTTTTTGTGTTTCATCTTCAAATTATCTGTTCCTCTGTGATCTAAAGAAGAAAAAGTTAGTTTGTGAAGGCTTTTGCACGCCTGCAGAACAGAACTAGGCCACCAGTATAGAAAAAAAAAATCACAATAAGAAAGATAATCATGGAATAAGTTGTTTGTAAAAGTTATTACTTTTGATATGTCTGACAGCACTTAAAGTTAAACAGGGATTCACAGGAGGAAGTGCAGTCTCCCTCTCCCTCTCTTTCTCGCTCTGTGTGTTTGTGTATATGTAAAACACAAGTAAAGTATGTGAGTTTTGACTGTTTAAGGCAGCCAAACAGCCAAATTGATATGCGTGCTATGCAAACAAAGAGCTATGTAAAGTGAGCTAAGCAAATGAATTATGCAACTCCTCCTCAAGCACCAGATGCTTTTTTGGCTGGATGCACACACACACACACACACACACACACTGCTGACTTAAAAGGCCTCTATTGTGGGGTTATAATCTTTCTCTTCATAGATGGATGCATGTTTCCTTGTATGTTTTTATCTTGAGGGGAAACTGAACACTGATGTTTCACCATTTCCGTCGTCCCCAGCCCTTAGAAAAATCGAGTAAGCGTTAATGTACAGTGAGCAGGTTATTACAGCACGTATCTCACAACTCTAGTGTTATTATATTGCAACTTCTATTTATTGTTCCGTTAACCCCCATGGAAATTTTGAGGAAACGCTCCTACCGTATATTTAAACCAGAAATTTTCAACCCCTATGAAACTCTAACCTTGCAGAGCAGATGGAGCTGCCAGATTCATTTCTGAAATCCTGCAGATCCATCTTGCTATGATCCAATCACAACCAATTTCACCCTGTCCAATATTGACCGGACCAATCAGAGAAGAGAGGCGGGAGCTGTAGAAGCTGCAGACGTGACGTCAGCGAGAAGTATCTGAATGTTTGAAAACAATGGCGGAGTGTGAAGCGGTCTCTGTGAACGCTGCGATATCTGCAGTTTTATCAGAAATAGACTCAAAATCTCCTCTAAATGAAGAACAGAGAACGTCACTCAAAGCCTTTTTGATGGGAAACGATGTTTTTGCTCTTCATCGGTCGGTAGAAGAGCAAAATCCGACTAGTGACATATCTCTGCAGTGGATATATGAACTTTCTATTTGGTGTCAGGTTACAAATCTGCTACGTCACCGTGGCTTGATGTGGATTGGTACGTTGTCCAATGACCAGCTGCTAAATTTTTTTAAGTCCCTCCTCTGAAAGCACTCTCTAGCGCCCGTTACCCAGATGGCCTAGTGAAATATTTCCGTGACGGATATATGAAACTGTCCGTGTGGCTTGTCAGGTTAATGAAACTCTACCTTGTAATTAGAATCAATTATTCAACACAGCTATGTAACATACAGAAGTAAGCTATTATGTATAATGTGCAGGTTGATTTACCACACCTTGTCCTGTTGAATCTTTGTTCCTTTTGTCAACACTCCACCACTCAATGTTGTTTTGAGGTATTTTCAAACAGGAATCAAGTATTTAACTCAATTATGTTATGAGGCAGTAATGATGTGTAGTGATCAGGTTTTTATGTGATGTAGAATCCTGACAAAGTAAGCAGGTCCCAGGTGTGAAGTGGTTTCCAATCAGCATAATCACCTGCTCACAATACATTGTCTTCTTTAATACTCTGGCTAAAAGATATTGAAACTTGAAAAAAAACCCTTTCCAAATTCCCCTTAGGGTTGTAATGTTAGCCTCCTCATTTTTCAAAGTTACATCACACTCATCATATTCGTTCATGGCAAAGTTGGACGTGATAAAGAGAACTTCTGCAGATACATTTCTGTTGATGTCTCTTCCCTCATTCATCTCACCTTCAGCTCAGGGGCTCTACAGTTCACACACCTTCAAACATAAATGGGGCAAATGTCACAACTTTTAACACTGTTGTTATCACCACTACAGCTTATGGTTTTAAGTTACTCTGTAGTGACCGGCAGCTCAGAAATGCTCTCACTAATTTGGCTGCTGTTGCCAAGATTGTTGGACAGGATCTAATATTAAAAATATACTCCATGTTCTCCAGCTTTCTTATTTAAACAGCAAATAGACATTACTAAATCATACAACCATCTCTTTGAAGGGCGGGTATTGCTGGGACACGTTAGCTTGGAATAAATGGGTCGACATCAATTATCGATATCTGATGTTAGTTCGAGCCAGAGACCAGGGAGTCAAATCATTTTTTACCATAGTTTGTGGTCTTGATTGGTGCTGTATTTGGAATATGTTGATTTGATAACCAGACAATGTTTCCTCATGAACAGAAGCCATTTTCTTTGAGTAGCAGCTCGGCTGGAACAGAAGTTACAAGCCGAGGTTTTAAGACATCACTCTGGTTTCACTCACATCAAACATCATACGGTGATACTGTATTGCTGTGGCGTCTTGTGCCAGCGCTGCGATCTCCATTTGAAATGGACATCCTCCCCAGTGTCCTCTCATCCAAACTTAGCTGCAGGCACAAGTCCAATCAAATGCCCCCTTTTGCCTCTTCTGCAGATTGCCAAGTGGCAACTCTATAACTAACGTGTCAAGTCTTGTTTCAGTAAACAGATCCTACATCAAAAACCAGCAGAAAAGGTCACATGGTTGCCTATGGATTGTACAGTTAATGTTTATGTGTACCCTTTTTATTGAGCATGAACTGATAATGCAGTCATTACAGTTTGAACATTTTCATGGTTTCTAAAAGCACAAAAAGCACTTTTTGATACTTTTTAATCCCTAATAGGGTTTGAAGGTGCTAGAACAAGGATAAGCTAGTTTTAGCCTGTGTACATCCAAAGGTAACTGAAGCAATATATTTAGTTTTTTTATACTCTGTTTGGTATCCTTTGGGTGAAATTGACAATAGTTAACTGTCACACCTTGTTTTTTTCTTTTTAAACTTTTAGACAGGACTAAAGTAGCTTTTTCCTCTTCTTAGCTATGCTAATCACTCCTAGCTTCAGAGTTACAGTGCAGATATTATGTTGTTTTTCTTTTTACATCAAAGTGTATGAAAACAAACTTGATATGTGCTTTAATTTGACCGGTTATTATATCCCATTTTAACACTTATTAGTGAAAAATCTTTGCAGTAAATGATCCCATTGGCTTTCAAAAAGCCTTCTATTGGCGTAGTTTTATCCAGTTGAGTTCCGTCATCCAGAATTCTCCTTTGAAAGACAAACACTAATCATCCCCAGCAGCAATTAAAGTCCTGAAGCATGTGTTTGGGTGTGTGTCTCTGTCCCACTTGTTGTTTGGGTGGTGGTGTTGTCATGTCTTTCTTTGCTTCTTTCAGTTGCTCTCAAGCTTTTTTGTTTTGTTTGGAACTCTTGCCAAACAGGGAACATCATTATTTATCAGGGTTGGACCCGGCCTTGGTGCTTCTTTGATTGACATGAAACACATTTAATAGTTAAAAGAAAACTTCCAGCCAGTTTGTATCCAGTTTGTTGAGTGTTGTATTTATGACTGGCCTTAAATCTTCTTAAAATGGGAAACGTGGTTTGAAGTTGTATGTATCCATGTGTCTCTGAGGATGTGTGTTTGTGTGTGTGTGTGTGTGTGTGTGTGTGTACTTTGTGGTTCCACTAAGACAGTCTGGCACTTCGCCAGCTCAAACTGTCCATGGCTTGGATGGCTGAAAGTAATGGGCTCAAATCCCCAACGGGGCGGGAGGGGGACTGAATAAAAACAAGAGAGAGGGGGATGCCTTGGGACGTTCCTGGAATGACAACAACAGAGAGCTTCAACTCATTTAATAACTCATCCGTTTTCCAAATCACACAAGGAAGCGACATGCTTTTTAATAAAAGCCTGGAGGGCAGGTGTGGTCACTTCCCTGGTGGCATTCAGAGCCACATTAAACTGCCTCCGAGAAGTGCGTGTACAAGAAATGAGGCCTTAAAAAATTCCTCTATGGTTGGAAAAAAGGTGCATTGAATGCATCATCATGTTAATATTCCTGCTTTGTTTTTTTTTTCAACCTTTTTCAGCTGTCACAGAGTGTTGTACATTAACCGTCAAACAACCTGTTGGACAAAAAAAAGTCACAACTAGGTTGAGAGTCAGCTCCAGAGATTCTGTTGATTTTATTTGAAGATTCAGCTACATTAAGTGTTCCCCCTGCTTCCAGTCTTTGTGCTAATCTTATCAACCCCCCTCTGTGTTCTACATTTAACTAGCATCCAAAGTTTCCTCGTCCAAAAATGTGTCTCCAGCTGATCCTGTCTGGTTTGACAGGATGACCACAGCCCACTGTTGATCATTGCATCCAAAGTGTGAGGTAGTTCGTAAGCCTCTTTGTCCCCGTTCTCGACAGATATAGATTTTAGGGCCACACTTCCCAATTTTCAAACAAAGAACACTTTTTGAACTTGATTTAATACCAAAACAAGACGGAAAAGAGAAGTAGAATATGCTGTCAGCGGGAGGAATAGCTTCATCTTTGTTCAAGTTTTGACGCTGTTTCACTGCAAGCAAAGGAGGAGAAAGGCATTGTTTGTGGACTTAAGTGTCTCCTAGCAACACAGAGCTACTCATAAATACCTGTCTGTGAATCATACGGGGGGAAATATGTCGACGAACCCACCAATGGATCGGCTGCTGCTGATACAAGTGAAAGATGAAAAAAGCAGCCAAGTATATCGAACTGATATTGGTTCATCCACCTTTTTTGACTTCAACTGTTAAAGATATAACAGAATTTGTTGGTGCTGGTTTGGCTTAACAGTTTGGTTGAACGTCCAATGAGGTTAGCCAAGTTGAAATCCAACATATGGATCTCTGAATAAAGGCATGAAAGCACGAAAATTAACCACAACAATGACAACAAAACCCAGCTCAGCTCAATTTTTGTTTTTTTAAAACAACACGATACTGAGAAACTGTTAATTCATCATTGATCGTGTTCCAACTTTTGTTATGAGAGTCCTCTTACTCTGTCAAAGGACAGAGGTTTCCCCGGTTTGTCACTGGCATCCCTGCAACATATAGTCAACAAACCTGACAGTCCATGTGGTGTTTTCGCTTTCTGTGAGAATTTTAGGAATGTAAACCTTCAAGCACATGTGACTAAGTATGCAGTTAGTTTGAAAGGATTCATGCAAGAACTATTCTTGGAATCATGGTCATGGTATTGTGAGAATTGCCTCATTGTTGTTTGTGTTAAAGCTCATCTGACATTTACTTTCACATCTTAACTCTATAGGATTAACCCTGAAGCTAATTTTAGCTAACGAATTCAGTGTGTAGTTATGCAGATGTGTGTTGGTTGTTCCTGAAATGTAGTAGCTGTATGACTCATCCTGTAAACTTCCTCTAACCTGAAGTTTTGTTTGTCCCCCGCAGACCCCTGTCTTATAGTGATGCCGCCATGCATGGGTGATGCCGACCGCTTCAGCCTGGAGGCGCTGCGGCACATCCACAAACAGCTGGACGACGACAATGACGGGGGAATAGAAGTCAACGAGAGTGTGGAGGTGAGTTTCATAGGTCCTCATTCAGGTTATAGGTTTTTGTGCTGTCACCAAAGAGCACAATGAGGCTCGTGTTGCTAAAACAAAACTCTGGCAAAGACTTAAGCGGTGGTTTCCAACCCTGATGTAAATATGAGGTCATCAAAAGACTAAAGCGGTACAACCTGTTCAACTTGGAGTGAATTTAACTTATTTTTCCCAGTTCTGCTGCCTGGGAACACCAAAACTGCACACTGGATGGCCAAAAACATTATTTTTCAGTCTCTAAAATGTCTTTAAGTATTGATTAAAACCCACAAAGTGCAAATAAGCAAGTAGAACTATGTTTTTCTGCCTGCGAAAACAACACTGAAGTATTCCTCTTCAACCTACATTATTTTTAGAAATTGAGAGGATATGTTGAAGCGATGTAACTTCAGCCAAGCATTTGTTTGTAATTTGGATCTTTTGAAGGAAACTCCTTGTTGAGAGTAAGACGAGAAGATTGATACCTCACTCATTTAAGTATAGTGAATATAAATTTATAGCTGTTAGCTTAGCTTAGCATAAAGTCTTGAAGTGAGGGGGAAAAAGCTTATAAACTACTCATTGGCACTCAAAAAGTGTACAAAAAACATTTAAAGTTGTCAAACTGGGAGGATACATAAAAGGTAAATAACCACTAACTCTCATTTTACACTTTATGGTCCAATGCTAAGTTAACACATAGTTTGCCTCCTTTTTTCTCTTGAATTGAAATTATAAAATAATTTTAAAAAGAACGATTCATAAAGCAAAAACTTATGAAAACACTTTTTTTTTTTTAAACCTGTTATCTTCTGGTCAGTTTGACTTGATTGCAAAAGATTTTTTTTCATAACTTTGTTTTTCTTACAATTAATTGCTTGAAAATCACCTGGATGGTTCCATGCTTTGCTATTTGCATGTACATTAAGTTATGACTTTTTTTGTTGAATTAGGTGTTTTGAAAAAATATGGCATCTTGCATCCATCTGGGACATTACGTCAACATGTACCTCTGGTAATGACATTAGTGAAAAAACAAATCAAATTTATGCTTTTCTACTCAAAAAAAGAGTGTTAATAAGGTTTATCATACCATATATCACAGAAATAATTGTATATGTGTATATGCTGAAAACATCTTTACTAAAAAGCAGAAATAAAAAATTTGGAGGACATTGTACACCTTGTACTTTATAAGCAGCTAGAACAGACAGTGCAGAGTGAATCTAAAGCCAATACGTGAGTTAAAGAAGCAACAGGAAACCTCTTTAACTGATAGAGACTCTCCTGATTTGAATGGCTCCTGGTTTTGTTACGTAACTGTCTCAGCAGCGATCTAGTATTTTGTCGATCATTTGTCTAAGCAAACTCAACCTGACTGTAAATGTTTTCTGTGTTGACACAAGAATAGCTGCCTGTCAGCTCTGTAAGGGGATCACCACATGACGGCAAATATTTGGTTTACAAAGCAAACAGTGAAAAACCCTTTCTTGCGATCAGTTCAGGCTTTCCAAGCCGTCCTGAAAGTGGATTTTTTTTTAATCATAAATCATAACAGTGTGTCACCAGAACGGGAAAATCCACATTGGTATCCGGATTCCTGACGTAGTGACACATCGATAGAGATGGGACAGTTTTTGTGCAAGCAACAGGAGCGGTAGAGAGTGACACCTGAGAGCTCTCTGACCCGCTCTGCCCTCTGCGTCTCTCGGTAATCAACGACCGTGGTCACATTCTGTGTGTGTGTGTGTGTGTGTGTGTGTTCCTGTGAGAGCTGGAGTCATTTTTAACTGGCTGAGAACTGCTGGTATGAGAAACAGTTATACCTTGCAGCCCTCTTCGGGGGCCCCTCTGTAAAGACCTGTGGCCCCTCAGTAAGGATCTGGACATGGATGCATCTTGTCCAAAGACCCCTGAAGGCTGCAGTGTTGAAACTGGCTCTTAGCCTGTTCTGAGACGATGTGAGTCTGCATGTATCACTGGTAGCTGTGCGCACTGTATCAGAGTGTGCTCCAGCGGTCCGTTCTCACCCTTTGTCTTTATAAGGGCAACAAGTCGTCTCTGTTTCTTCACAGCGGACACTGTTTCAGTTGTTTTTGGCTGCTGCTCATTTCTGAGGATTTCCGAGCTTTTCTCTTGCAGTTACATAACATGATGGATGCAGTTCTCACCAAATTAGTGTTTGTCTTTTAGTTTGATTTATGATAAAATGATGGTGTCATGTGATGAGGAGAACAGGGCTTAAATGAGCTGATGTTCACAGTCGGGGCTGTGTTGCTCTAAATGATCTGATTGTATTGAATCAAAAAAAAATGGTGAAACATACACTGTTAAAGTTTTTAGTGTAAAACCACAGTAAATTACTGGCTAAATTTTGCATGACTTTCACAGTAATATACTGCTAAATATTCTCACAGTGACTCCTTGTAACTTCACAGCCGTAAAGTTACAGGAATTCTTCATGAAATAGCAACTTTATACTGTAGTTTTACACCTGCAAGTTAAATAATATTGCCATAATTTCTTGTTCGCTTACACTTTTATACTGTAGTTTTACAACTTTCATGTTATCATGAGGAAGGAGGGCACGCAGTGGACATGGGAGCCTGCTGTACATTGGGGTATCACACGGGTGACCCAAGCTGTCTTTGCCCAGGTCCACTCTTCTTGGCTTGTATGTTAAATTAGCAGGAGTTACCTGCCTACACTGTGGAGCAGAGCAGACCATTTGTATCAATTTACAGACAAATTCAGAGATTTTTATGAATAGTGTGAACTTGTCTTGATGAATTTACTCATTATTATGCCCTCTAAGCTATTGGTGCCGGTAAAATTTAAGTTTTTGTTGGACATTTTGAGTTTGAGTCAATTTTAGCACCCCTTTGGACAAACCCATTTTTACAAGCCTTTAATTGATATTGTCTGGCACATTTTTACATTTACTAGACAGGACAGCTTAAGAGGGACAGGAAATATAACACAATACTTTTTTTTGTACTGTCTCTACTTTTATTGTCGAGCCTCATATCCTTGAATTGAAAGTTGACTTAAGATAGTTGTTTGGCAAAAGTTTAACAATATGTTATGCCAACTACTGACTTTATCCAAGAGATCAGAAAACACTGGAACAACAACAACTGATCTAAGCTTTAGGACTTGTGGTTTTAAAATATTTACCATCTGTTTTGCTTGATATCACACAGTCAGACCCTAATTAACATCAACATAATCATCCTCTTCCTGGCAAGGATGAACCAAACTGGGTGACAGAGTCATAAGGAAGGGTGACGAGTGCGGGGTTGGAACAAGACCTCGTCACCCCTTCGCCCCTCTGCCACCTGGCTGAAACCTTACACTCAAACAACAAAGATCTCATTGGCAATTCCCATCCTCCTCACCCGCCCACCCATCTCCAACCTCAACCTAAAAGTTCAGAGTCTTAGATGAGGATGGCACACCCAAGCTGTAGTTCAGATTTCCAGTTTTTCATGACTTACAGTGACGATGTATGATGGCAATAACATTTGAAGTTTCTGTTTGGGTTTTTAGTTTTTAGCACCAAATGTAGAAAAAAGCCATTGTTTCTCTGCTTTTGGAGACATGACACCATTAACATCAATACATTCTTGAATTCTTGAGTTCTTGAATAAGGTTTATACTTTAACGTTAATAATTGTGACTGTTTAACTGTTAAATAACAATGGGAATGACATAGTTTATGTTTTAGACAACCTAAATGATTTTGCAGTTATCATCACCACCTGCTGAAAATACTTATCTCCAAAAATCTTATTCCAGAAACAGTTTTTCTTGTATACCAACTTTCAAAGTAACCACAAAATACTGTAACTTGACATATACAAGACGCAGAATAAAACCACTATATTTATAGAGTCATCTGTGAACATATATTACTGTAACATGTAAGAGGGGATGGACATACATGGTTTAATAATGCACTAATGATGTGGAGTGACAGTAGACACTAAATACTGTAGAAAGTCAAATTTCTCATAAGTGAAGATACACATACTTTATTGGACAGCAACATCATTCCTTAGGCTGAGCGATTAAAAAAATGTTCATTAGTTGCTGTTTGTTAGTGTCTTTTCACCACATCATATTATAAAATTGCCAACACACACCTGACTCTTGGGGCTTGTTTCACCCAGAAAACTTAAATGTTGGGAAACTCATTGTTTGATAATACTAGCAAAAAAGAAATTGTTCGCTAATCTTTACAAGGAAAATCACCACCAAATGTTCAAAGTAATTGCTAGCTTAGATGTTGTGAGCTAAGTCTGGTTTATACTTCTGCGTTTACTCATTACCATAGTGGCCGAGGCAAAATTGGAAACTTTCCAGGGGAATTTTCATGAATTCATGGAAATCTTTGGAAACTTTTGGGAATGTGTATTAACTGCATTTGCCTGGTCATATATAATGTATACGTGTTAAATATTTTGGTTTGTTAATGCAACATTTTTAATTGAAATTATACCTGAATTTTCAGGGAATTTTCCCCAACTGAGTCTAACAGTCATGAAAATGGGCAAAAATGTTAGTCATAAGCAAGATACATGACAATATGTCTGATACAACATTTGTAAATGACACTCGTCAGTTTATTCATTCCTTATGTCCTCTCAACCCCCCCAAAAAGTCCCTTAAAAAATGTCAAAATATTTAGTTTAACTTCACCTCAGGCCATGCTTTCTACTCATCAAGGACTTGGACCTCATTGTCTTAAATGACTGTGCTCCAATTTTCCCAAGCAAAAATTACTGGAAATTTTCAACTCCTATGCAACTCTAGTTGTGAGCACCAAACTACATTTTTTTGCCTTAACTAACCCAGATTATTCCCTCATTCAGGAATAAGTAGAATACAGCAGTATCATAGGATAACAGCCTCTGGACTAAATAGCTTCCGTGTCAATATTGTGACTCTTCCAGGTCGTTATTGGTGGTCTTAGTCCAACTTCTATCACCTCGCCGTCAGCTTATATAACTAAACTTGAACCTCTTGAGGATGTGTATTTATAGCCTTAATCAAAGGTAATCACTTTTTTACAGTCTTCCTGTAATTCAACAACCATGGAATAATTTTATTGGTTATTAAACCCAGCTGTAATCTTGTGAAAGGTAATCCTGTCTCTGATTACCTTGTGTGTCGGTTTGTCGTCGTCTGGGGGGTTTTGAGTGACATTTGGGGATCTGTTGCCGAGCACAGTCACAGGGGACGGCAGGTGCACGCCCTCTCCTCTGGGCGCTGGGCAGTGGGCTGTCTGTCTGCCAAGAAGACGCTGGATCGTGTTGCATCACTTTGAAATTGCAAGAACCATCGCGGCGTCCCATCGGGGGGCAGAGATGCCACCCCTCCCTGAAGGCCTACTTTATTAGTTCGTGACAGGACATGCATAGTAACTAGCTGGAAAATAAATGTTTTCACATGAGTTCTATGTCTGTGAAAGCTCACTGTTTGACTTCAGTGTGTGCGATTAAAAACAGGAGAAACTTAGAGAGGCACAAGAAGTCGTATCTTTAGAAAGGAGGAGTCTCAGAAGCTGTTTGTTGACTTGTCTGGGAATGTTCTAGAGGAAAGACATTTTATTTATGACCCACTGCTTTAAATTGAAATGTCTGCCAGTGATCTTTGAATAAACATTGCAAAATCAACTTTTTGAATACAGATATACAATGGTGCTGAGTTGGCGAATCACAGGCGTTGTTTGAAGATGCAGTTTCATTTTCAAGGAGGTAGGGGAAATTGAAGCTGTTTTCTTGATGTATATCTCTAACTTGAACACAGATAAACTCAAAATTGAATTATAAAGAGTTAAACTTATTATTTTTACCACAAAAAAGCCGGAATCATGCCCTATTCAATTGTTCTTGTAATAATACAAACTCAAAAGCAGCATTGCTTTATTATCATCAACTATTAATGAATTTAATAAATTTGTTGTCCGTCTGCAGTTCCATATTTCTCGTGGGTCTGATTAAATTTGCAGGTATGTTGTTTGAAAAACAAGATCATTATCGCACCGTGACAACAGACAGGCTCTGTGTAATAACTGTTGGCTGGTTTAGATGATCAGTTGAGGACAGATGGACTGATACAGTAGGGGTGAATGGAGTCAAAGTCGATGGCTGAGGAGTGCTGAGGCTCATGGGTAATGTCTCGACGTTGAGCCAGCTCCCCCTTAATCTGGAATCTGATGAGAACAAGTGTGTCTTTGTGTGCGACTGAGTGTGTGTCATACCCTGTCTGTGCTAGGCTTCTGCATAATGTAAGTATAATCGTCTTTTCATGCTTCTGCGGGGTTAAACCTCTCAGATCCATCGACTTGTTGACACAAATTTACCGAATCTTCATTAACCTCGATATCAAAATCTAAACACCATCCACCCTCAGCTTCTTCTTTTCCGTTTGTCATCTAAAATTATCATTATCATCTAAACACTAAAGCATAGAAACCACAAAGCACCCACACAAAGACTTATCTTTATGTGAGCAGCTCACACATATTTTATGACTCCACAAAGATGTCTTTGACAGAATGCAAAACAGCTACCGCAGCTACAAGTTTAAATATAAAATAGCAGCAATTCAAACAATCATATTCAGTCATACCAGAAGGCGGATTGTTGCATCTTTTTTTGGATCAGTCAGTGCCCAACAATGTATAGTGTAAAGGGGTTGGCTTCCAAGACCTATTACTATTTTGCAACTGTATATTTCATCCATTATGACAGTTAAATTTTATATAAAGCTATGCAAGCAGATCTGTTTTCAACATCTGGTTGCCACCAGATTGTCAAGATGACGAAGCAAGGTTAATGACATCAATATATGCCGATAGGTAGCCTAATTTTCTGTCTATCAGCTTAATTTAGTATCCTGCTTATCCAGGGGGTCCCCAGTGTCTGGCACTGCTTTTTTCAGGGCTGAAGTGTCCTTGACTCTGAACCCCAAATTGCTGCTTACTCAGCAGTGTTTCTATCCAGCCACTAGGTCTTCACAACAGGCCAGTGTACTCATTAGTGCCGGTCCCAAGCCAGAATAAATTCACCCTCTGGAGCAGCTGACGTTAAGCTGAGTAAAAATGAACATCCAATCAGAAACAAGACCCATCAGACCTGTTAGAGCTGCAGGAAAGAAAACTGTAGGGACTCCGAAAAGGGAAAAGGTGAAAGCAAGAGTGGATCAGTGCTTTGGGCTTTGTCACGGACATTTGTCACCTAAGTCTAATGTCACATATGTTAACATGTTATCATGACTGCTAATGGTTTGAGTAATATTTCAGAGATCGTCTCAACAGCGCTACAGCTGGAGATCAGAGATGGGTGGGGCACAGTTGCCAGGGAACTGTTATTCTTTCTCAACCTTCAAAACCAGCCTGATACATTTTTGCCACAGTGTTAACAGGCTCGCATCAGGATGTGCTGTAACTTGTGGTGTTTTTGCTGATGATGATTTATCCCTTGTTGATGAGTTTTAACCTTAGACTGTAAAAAACATGGATCCCATGATGCTTGGGTCGACTTAGATCTCGCGAAAAACACAACATGAATTCAACATAATTATTACATAACCTCTTGTAAAGCAACCAGGTTTTTGGATTCAAAAAAGTAATAATTAACACATCTTTACTCTAGTTATATGAACCAAATTATACCCACTTCAAAAATACAACTCTGAGTTTATCAATCATGGTTTTATTCCCTCTTTCGTGTGCTCCTCCTTTAAGGTCTGTCAAGTCCTTTCATAAAACACTCTGAGCATTAAAGGCTTTGTGAGACATTTGTTTGGACTAATATTACACACAATGTGGTCTCTGCAGTGACTCAGCAGACGGCCGGTTCTTTTACAAGGTCCCTGGCTTTACGTCACAGAGAAAAAAAATTCTCATTTGCATTCGCATTGTGTAAGAAGAAGGTGAAGGATAAAACACCCTGGCAAAAGCTTTGAGACTTCTCAGAGTATTTTGTACTGAAAGAGCTTTTCAGACTCTTTTCAGAAACCTTTGAGTTGAGAAAACTACGGCAACAACATCAAAGCTTCTGTGGTGTTACATAAGGTGATTAAATGTGATTCTACAACTCTATAGCTTTTCTCTCAATCATACATTCAACTTCCTGGTGTTGCATTATTGTAAGAAGTGGTCTTTCATGGTGTTTTTCAACCATCTTTTGTGTCGGCAGCCCAACACTACTTACAAAAGTAGGTTAAAAAAAAAACCTGTAAAGAACTTCTTTGTAACTTCAGGATGAATTCAGTGAATGTTTTGGTGACTCTTCCTACCAAAACTTTTTGTCTTGTGCCAATGGCATGGCAAGTTTATCCAATTCTTCAGAAAAGCTGGAACAAACTTTTAAAGTTCTTAAAGGACAAATCATTGGACTTTTTTGAATGCTGAAAGTTTGTTTTAGATTCAGATGGTGTTAATATTTGCTAAAGAATTTGCTGGATTTACAACAGTTTTACATAAATAAGGGCTAGGTGACCCAAACTCTGGAAAGTGCTAGTGTAACATTTGCTCATCCTTTACTCAGAGTTGTCATTTCCAGTCTTATACCTCTCAGGGATCTAACTTGGGGCCCGGCCCCTTGTACAGTTGTGGTCATAAGTTTACATACCTTAACAGAATTTATGATTTCTTGGCCATTTTTGAGAGAATATGAATGATAACAAAAACTTTTCTTTCTTATTCTTTTCTTTTCTTTCACTCATGGTTAGTGATTGGGTTAAGTCATTTATCAACAAACAACCGTGTTTACTCTTCATCAAAAGTTTACATACCCCAATTCTTAATAGCATGTTTTTCCCCCTTTAACATCAATGACAGCTTGAAATCTTAGGTGGTAATTGTAGATGAGGGTCTTTATTTTCTTGGATGATAAAACTGCCCATTCATTTTGGTAAAAAGCCTCCAGTTCCTCTAAATTCTTGAGCTGTCCTGCATAAACTGTGTGTCTGAGATCTCCCCAGAGTGGCTCAATGATATCAAGGTCAGGAGACTGAGATGGACACTGCAGAACCTTCCCTTTATTCTGCTGTAACCAATGGCAGATCGACTTGGCCTTGTGTTTTGGTTCATTGTCATGTTGTAACGTCCAAGTACGTCTCATGTGCAGCTTCTGGGCTGACAAGTGCTAATTTTCCTCCAGTATTTTCTGATAACATGCTGCATTAAAATTGCCATCAATTTTAACCAAGTTTCCTGAGCCTTTGTAGCTCACACATCTCTGAAACATCAGTGATCCACCTCCGTGTTTCACAGTAGGATTGTTGTCATCATAGGCCCTGATGACTCCTCTCCAAATGTAACATTTATGGTTGTGGCCAAAAAGTTCAATTTTTGTCTCATCAAATGACTTTGTTCCAGAATTTTGAGGCTTGTCTCTGTGGTGTTCGGTGTATTGTAAATGGGATACTTTGTGGCAGTTGCGTAGAAATGTCTTTCTTCAGGTGACTTGATGATTCAGCCCATATTTAAATTCTGCCAGGGTTTGTAAACTTATGAGCACAACTGTAGGTGATAAGGGTCCATGTTAAGTGAATAGCTGTCTTTGGGGATTTATTACCTTAAAATGTGAGAACAGTACAGTTTGATCGCCGTTTCAAAATAACTTAAGCTTGCTGCCCTGACAACAACAAGCATGTAATCATAGGATATGGGTGGTGTGTGAATTAGCACCACATGTAAGTTGAATTGGAGGATGTGTGTGTGTGTGTGGAGGTTTAACCGGACTTATTGGCACATCTTAATGCCACAGACTGGGGATGGTATTAATCCTTCTCTAAACATGGGCGTGCTCCATTTGTACTACAATATAATCCAAGCATGAGTCATGCTGACATACAGTTTACTCTTATTTGATGCCATTATTTCCCTTTAATCACACCATTTCCTCCAGTCTCAGGCAGAGATGTGTATTTGCTGCAGTGTTTTTCTTCACTCTTATAAAAACCTTTCCCCTCCATTTTCTGGTTATCAAGCGAATGAGTTCATAAGCTAGAGGTGAAACTCAAAGAGTTGCTTTCAAAAATATCTTAACAGCTGAAAAAGTTTTTCCAGTGAGAGGATTTTATCACTCAACATGTATCCCCGAGTGCTTTTTGGTGATTCCAAAGGGATTGGTGCCGTCAAGCGTTAGAAATAACCCCTGTATTAGCACAGGCACATGACAACTTCAAGCTGTGTTGGAATCTGATTTTTCTTTGTCACGTGTGAAATGCTTTTATGTGTTGTTGTTGTGATTCAAAATGGAGTGGATGTTTTTTGTATGTCTAGTGAAGAGCTAAGAAGGCGAGAGAACAATTAATGATAAAGTTAAGTGTATTTAATTTTTTTCTTCGCAGGGACTGCTATGCTTCTCTTTATGCTTCTCTGTCTTTTAACAAAAGATGATAGCAGCAGACAATTTTGCCTTTTACACCTTAGTTAGAAAAAGAATAAAATACACTTCAGCAGAAGGACATGAACAGCTTATGTAAGCTCTAGCTGAGCTCTTCAAAAAGACTATGAGCAGGAGAAAATAGCTTGCGTGGTTAAACAGAAGTTTTTAAAAAACCTTTACTAATTTAATCTTTTCTGTTCAATCCATATGTAAAAAAGAAATTTAAAAGAAAGGTAAGTGCTAGCTTTACTTGGGAGTTTGTTGTGGTCTCTTTGTTTCTGGTGGTAACGCAAACTAATTCTGGTAAAAGCTCCCGTCTTAGCAAGAAATGGAACCAACTGGTACCAAAATACAAAGAGTTTACATTATCTTATTTTATTGAAAGAAAGTTAAAAAGATATTTCGTTGTTATTATATCTCAGGTAGGAAAGTATCTAGTTGAAGCATAGTAGCATTAGCCTTGTAGCTGTTTAGCTAGCTCATGAGAAAGGTAAATTTACAACACATTCAACACAACATTCATACTGTACTGTATCTTTTTTATAATAAATATTCTAAAACATTGACAGCTTATTAAACATTGGCTCAAAACGTCCTCATTGAGTTAGCCAGGTAATCTATGAGCTAGCTAACTATGCTAGTGTGGCGGTATTAGAAACTGATAAACACAAAGCATCAAAGTATTTGAAATTCAATCAAAGTGAAATTAATCTAAAAATATGTTACAGTATTTATGTAGCATGTAGAGTGTTAGCCTAAAATTTTTTAGCTAACAGCATAAGCCTGGTGGGTGTTAAGCTAGCTATGATCAGTTGTATTTAAAAAAACAGATAACGAACAACATCCTCAGTTGCTTCAAACTTATTCTTCTTTTTAATGCAAGTAAGTCAAACATAATGTATTGATGAATATTTCTCAACAAAGATTTCGTTTATTAAGCACTGGTGTTTTGATAGAGAAACAGCAACAGAGTCAACCAGTTAGCTTGCTACCATAGGTATTTCAGAGATTTAATTTATTTAACAATGAAAGTTAGTGTATAAAAGTATTTTAAAGCTTTATTGTAGTATATTTACTGTTAGCCTCAGTACCTTAAGCTAATAGAGTTACCCTGTTGGGTATTTAGCCATAACTGTGTATTTGAAAAAGAGTGACTGTAAACATCTGTAGTGTTGGTTTAAGTTATAGTTTTATGAAAGTTTGTGAGTCAGTTTTGAGGTTCTTGAGCAAACTGCAGAGTCATGGCGTCAACAAAAAGCTAACTGCTAAAAGCTATCAACGAAAAGCCAACATCCAAATTGACACCTGAAGTGTAAATTCAACTGATTTTTTTGCATTTTGACAAACACAAAATTAATGTAAGGCTTTTATTTTTAAAAGTAGTATTGATACAGATGATATAGCCCAGAATCACACCCATCAAAGTGACAGTACTTGAAAGAGCAGCATTCATATCAAAGGCTAATTAGCATGTAGGGTGTATGATTACACTGACTGTGCTATGTTTTAACTTTAAGCCAAGGCCACACACACACGTATTGCTACAAGACGAATGCTTTGAGGTGTCTGCTTGTCAGCCATGGTCTTTGTTGTTCCTGCTGCTGGTTTTCTGGCAATCCTTTGGTGGGTTCCTTTGCTGAATCTTTCTCTTCAGGGGCATTTTTTATTCTGAGCTACCAAAGGAAGACTGCCGGAAACTGAAAAACACACACACACATGCACACACAGGTGGAAGTGGTGCCTCCGCCATGGGTCTCTTTCTCATTTCAAAGTCCAAAAAAGGAAGAAAGGAGAGAAAAGAAAGTGTGTGTGTCTGTGTGTGTGATCCAAAGCTAGACTTTCAGTCAAAGCCAACTCTGTACAGCAGCTCTCTGTTGAAACCACACATGGACATACACAGACCCAAGCACAACTTTCTGTATCTCCTCTGAAACACCTTCTTTAATGTTTTAATCCTATAAAACTCTTTTACTCTGAGATGTGTCTATAAGAACTGCCTGTTTGTGTTTTCTAGTTTATAATAGAGGACATGAAGCAGCAGCAAACCAACAAACACAGCAACCTGCACCGGGAAGACCAGCACATCACTGTGGAGGAGCTGTGGAAAGGCTGGAAGACATCTGAAGGTAAACTCGACAATGAAACAAGACAGAAAAATGTACACAAGGGAGAAAGTAACAAGACCATGGGGGAAAAAATGCAAGAAAACATTGAAATTAAACAAAAAAATTAACTAAATATACAATGAGTCGCTCTGTTTGACCGGCACTAAGTGTGTTTGACACACTTTCCTGCGTAAACACACAGAATCACATGATGCAGGTGTGGTAAAATCCCTTTGACAGGCTGATAAACTGGTTCAACAAGCCTGTAGGAGAATTTCTGTGAAGGAAGCGACACAGTTTTCTGAAAGCTTCTGCAACCTTGACACTTAAAAAGAATCAGGGAGATGGAAAGACAGAGGATGCACATCCAAAATTCAGCGTGATAAAGGACTTTCTCTGCAGAATGTGTAATCTACAAGTATAGATGTTAAAGAAGACATAAAAGAAACTCAATAAGAGACATTTTTAGAGAAAAAACTTTCCTTTCACGTTAACCTTTTGACAAAGTTGATTGCAGACAGGTACAATTTGCAAAAACAATCTAATTGCATTTCCCCCCTGTATTCCATTTGTGGTATATTGCGTGTATATTTAGGTTATTATCTGAGGAGTTGTTGATATTAATAACTTCATTGAAGGGGATGATAATTTCTTTTATTATTCTCACAAAAGAAAACAAAGATCAGTTTTTGTGGAAGAAAAAAAAAACACAAAAGAAACTGTTCACATGTACAGGTACTTCTAAAATAAATTATATCATTATGAAAAAGTTAAATCTTTTCAGTCACTCATTTCAGAAAGTAAGACAGAGATACAATATACACTCAGATTACATAGAGTGAATTATTTCTACTCTTAATTTCTTGAAATGTTGACGATTATGGTGCACAGATAATGAAAACCCACAATACAGTGTCTCGGGACATTAGAATATCACATTAGATCAATAAAAAAGGTAGATTTAAATAGAAGTGTCAGGCCTGCTCCTCTCCTTTGTAGTTTACTCTGTGGTCGGCCGTTGTAACTGCAAGTCCATTTTTTTTAACTGGTACAAGATTTCCGCCAGACAGCCATAGTTGCTGGCACATCCTGTCAATCCCTGTATTCTAAAAGAACTCCAGAGGTTACAAAAAACCCAAGATGTATAATGAGATACAACAACATCTTTGTAATCGAGTTATTCTGTTAATTTTTAAAATTTTGTTTCAATAGTGGACCTCGTGCAACACCAAGTTAGTTTTCAACACAGAGTTAAAATGTATGAAAAAACATTCACACAATGAAACTTATCATTTCATTCCAGTTAAAAATCTTCAAACAGCTGTTTCCTTTTCCTTATAACTCCCTGATATTTCAAATGGAGATAAAATCTGACCCCTCCTTCTCCTCTTATTCTTTAAAACTACATCAGTAGTTTGTCTTCAAACACACACCCAAATCTGTCATTCTCGGCCCGCATGTGCCCGTGTTTGTTTTTAACTGTGGAAGTATGTGTGTCACTTGTGCTTCCTCATCGTTTGAAATAAATACACACCCTGCAGAAACAAACATCCTGGGGCGCCGGTATAACCTCGCCTTGAGGCTGTGCCGCTCTCTAGGTTAACCTCGAGCAGGTGGCCCTGGTTTGAGTCGGACCTTGAGCCTCTTTCCCACGTTTCTCCTCACTCTTACTCTGTTTCCGGCTCTGACAACAGACCTGTCCTCTTCTTCATGAAAAGGGCATGGAAATCTTGAAAAATAATAGAAAAACATTTGACAATTTTGAATGATTGAACTTTTATGCCACAGAGTCAAACCTCGTAATCTTTACTGCTGCTCTCCCTCCCCTGGTTTTTACGTATGAGCATTAAACACAGAGGTGGTGTGCTTTCCCCGCCTCAGGCTTTTTGCATTCCACTTCAGTGTGACGTGGAAGGGCAGCGTACTTTGAGAGCAGAGTAATAATCACCAAACACTATTCATCGATTGAAGATATTTAGCTGTTTCAATAAGAACGGTCAAAAGTGGAGAAACCACTTTGTTTTGAGACTCCACTGCCCTTTTTACACCTTTTACATTTCACATCATCAACTTTTCCCCTGTTTGTCTTTCTGATTATCTTGACAGGACTGATCCTGACTTAGATAAGGTTAAAACAAAGGTTATTTATGGTCACACCAAACAGTAATTCTTCCTTTTTTACACGTTAAATGCTCAAAAATGTAGCTATATCAATTTGTGTTGGGTGTATTTTTTGCATCACATCTGATGAATTGAGTGTTTTTGGCAACTTTTTGGTCAAGTTATGTAGTAAATATGCACTCTGCTGATGCAGAAAATACTTATTTTAAAAAACGAGTAAAAATTTAAATGTTGTTCTCACCACAACTTCTTCAGAATTAGCAATGACTTCTCAGAAAAAAAATGTGTGGATGATTTCACAAGGGCAAACATTTTGGAAAAAACCAAAACACAACTTCAGCGGCCTGTGGTGGGGGAAGAATACATTAAAAAAATTCAACAGGTAAAAATAAAAATGTAAAAACATAAAGAAGGACTTCTTCAAAATATGAGATTAGGATATAATACTTAGTATACGTGGTTTTTAAAGTGAGGGATCATGATAAAACTGATAGGGAGGTCAGAAAATGTCTTCAAAAATCAGAAACTATTTACATGTGCTTATTACATTTTAAACATATTAACAAAAATAAGGTTTAAGTTTCATAAAAAACAGCGCAAATAGAAAATGGGCAAATTCAAAAACTTTTGTTGCCACTGGACTCCTGAAGTGACAAAATCAAGACAATGACAGGATCAGGAGTGGAAGATAAATTTAATAGTCATCTAATTTTCAACTAAGTTAAGTATCATATGCATTTTTTGTTTTCACATTTTGAATGTGGCAGGCTGAAAAGTTTGGAAACCCTTGCTTGTAAAGCTTAAAGAAAAGGACTTTTTGTTTAGCAAAGGAAGAAGTACTCAACAATGCATTTTTTCTTAAAACAATTGTGCTCTTTGGTTTAAAGCAGATGGTTTCATTTTAATTCCAGTCTTTGTTACAACAAGCTTGAAACTCTTCACAGGAGCTTTGAGAGAGTTTAAATGAAGTTTTCCTACTCTTTTTTTATTATTAATAAAGTCTATAGAGTGTGGTGATGACCTTTATTTTTCCCTCTCTCTCCTTGTCCTTATTCAGTCCACAACTGGACGGTTGATGACTCTGTGCGGTGGCTGAAGGAGTCGGTGGAGCTGCCGCAGTACGAGAAGAACTTCCGGGACTTCCGGGTCACAGGGAACACGTTACCTCGGTTTGTACCGTCACCTCAAACGCTCTCCTTCTCCTATCTGCATCCCTTCTCTTTCTCTCCCTCTGTTATTGATATTTATTAAGGCTGCAATTTATTATAGCTGTTTGTTGTTCTGCGCCTTTATGGCAGATGTGATTAATACCGTTGTGCCTCTAATTGAGATGTTATTGTTCAGCCTGAGCAGTGAAGTGTGTTTATGAGAACAATAACATGTTATAGTCTCTGTAGCAATGCACAAAAGCAGCTTTGGTCTAATTGCTCTGTTCAATGCTGCTCTCTGCTGGTCAGAAAAGGCAACACAAGAGTTTAAAAAAAACAGATTCAAAACAAGTGGATCCTCATCCTCACATTTACTCGTCTCTTTCTCTATTTAAAGGTTTTTTATTCACTTCTTTTCACTCTCTGTCAAAGATTTATGTGGAATTTACACAAACATGTTAAAGGGCCCCTCCAGATGATTTAAAAATGTGAATTGACCTGTCGCAGTGTCGATGTACAGAAGGAGCTCAGGTGTTGGAGGGACACTTGTGGAATGTGACGCGCTGCAAACTGTACCAGCAGACAGACAGAGGGAGGGGGCGGGGCTTTGGGGGGGGGTTATTCAGAGGTCTCCTGTTACGCTCTGGGTCTGATGGGCGATGACTCATGACATGATGTCACAGTGAGGGGGCTACAGTTTCCACAGGCTGCCATGTTGTCTGGGCCCTTTGAGATGGAGGATAAATTCAGCATGGATGTGTCAGAAGAGTACGCTCTTACTTCAGTACAGTTTTTATTTTTGTGTCCAAAAGAAGCTTTTTGCACTGTCTTATTTGTTTGTATCATCATCACATCACTTTGTATTGTCATATTCACTTGAAAAAAAGAAAGAAGTTCCATGAAAGTAGTCTTATTAGGCATAAAATGAGCCACAATGCTAAAAAAATATCTCTTCTCTAGATACTGAAAGACAAAAATGATGCTCAAATTGCCTGTGAAAAGTGAAAGACACATTTTTACTTGGTGAGCTTCTTGAAATAAGAACAATAACTTGATACAACAAAGAAAAGTTTGTCTTTCAATATTTTGAAATATCAATTTGTTCTGGACTTGTCAGTTGAATGTGGCTCATATTAAGTCTAACAAGATAATCTGCACTAAAAATAAAACATTAACACTCACTTAGATTTCAGTTTCTTCAGTGATTGATATCCTCCAAACTGTCACAAATCCTGTAATTTTCAGTTCAGTTTCAGTTTATTTCAGACAAAAAAAACAGTAAATAAAAATAGATAAAAATAGTCAATTTAAGGGTAAATAACACCACAATTGCTTATGAAATAAAGCATTCAGTATGTCTGAAAAGGAGCAGGAAGAGACAATAGCTGTTCGTGTCCTGCCCCCACTTTCTCTCCCTCTATATTAACCAAAATATGTTTTATACCCCAAACCAATTTTAAAAACAATTTTAAAAGTGGTTGTTAGGTTTTATGTAAGTACCTGTCTTGGAACAATTGGTAATAATTGATTAATTAGTTTTGATGTATCTACATTGAGGCTGAAATTTTGATGACCATAGCTTGTTGTATAAACAGGGTTTTGTTCAAATTTACTAGTGAAAGTATTTTTTATCACTCGCACAACACTGCCCTCTGCTGGTCAAAAAAGGCAACACAGGGAATCACAGCATGACATTGACCATGATAGTTGATTTTAATTCAGCCACTCTTGTCAGAAGTATTAATCACCTGTAGGCAAAAGTTTAATACTTTTGGTGTGGTGGGTTCCTTTTGATTCTTTAGTCTTTGCTGAAATTTTTTTGCTTTTGTCCTTTTTCAGAATAGCGGCGAACGAACCGTCGTTTATGTCGATGCAGCTAAAGATTTTAGACCAGCGGCATAAACAGAAACTAAACCTAAAAGCTCTTGATGCTGTGCTTTTTGGTCCTCCGCTCCGTAAGTATAACACGTATTTTACATTCATATTCAGAAAACTTAAGTACAAACATCAGTGTTTTCAAAGTTTCCAATCCTCTCACTCTGCAGGTCCACAACATAACTGGATGAAAGACTTTGTCCTGATGATTTCCATTGTGATCGGTGTCGGAGGCTGCTGGTTTGCATACGTGCAGAATAAGTCTAGCAAAGTGCACGTCTCTCAGATGATGAGGGACCTGGAGAGTCTGCAGCACGCTGAGCAGAGCCTACTGGACCTGCAGAGCCGGTAATAAAGCAAGATTAATCACTTGGTTTCCACTTTCTTGTTGCAATTTCTTGTTAAAATCCAGACTTTTGCCTGCTAAAGAATTCTTGCTTGACTCCCAGGTTGGAAAAAGCTCAGGAGGAAAACCGCACAGTGGCCGTGGAGAAGCAGAACTTGGAGGAGAAGATGAGGGACGAGATCAACGAAGCCAAAACAGAAGCTCACAGGCTCCGAGAGCTGAGAGAGGGCGCTGAGTGTGAACTCAGTCGCCTCAAATACGCAGAGGAAGAGCTCGTACAGGTGAGGATTGTAATGCTGCTTTCACATAAATTACGGTGACCATGTTCTAAAAACCCCAAAAAGAGGACCCCCCCCCCCAGCCTCTTGGAGATGAAAAAATACCAAAAGATACTCAGAGACAACAAAATAGCGTCATAACTCATACATTTATTTTAACACTCCTTTTCAGTTTGAAGTGAACATTTTCTATAATGTAAACAAAAATAATTTTTCCTTCTGTTGATGGGATGAAAATGAAAAACTGGCTTTGTTGGAATTTATCTTTCAGGTCAAAATTATATGATAAAGGTCAATTTAATGGGAAAAATGTCAAATGTAGAGATAAAAAGTCAGAAGTTTTGACTTTTGATCTAAGGATAAGGACACTTGACTTTTTTTCTGATTTTCTTAGAATTTGGAATTTTGTTCTCAAATTGTTTACTTGTTATCCTCGAAATTTAGACTTTTTATCGAAAAATGTTCTTTTCTCCAGAAAAATTCAACTTTTTATCTTCATATTAGGACCTTTTTGTCTTAGAATTTTGACCTTTGGTGTCAAAATTTTGGCTTTAAATCTCAGAATTTTGACCAACAAAAATGGGCCAATAAAAATTCTGAACACCAGTCAGGACCTTGATAAAATCAGGGGACAAAGAAGAGAACTATCTTATATCAGTGGTTACTTGTGAAAGTGCATTCCAGCATTTTCTGTCTGAGAGTGCAGCTCAATCATGTCACATGCAACATGCAACATGCTCAATCAATATCAATGGTCTGCAGAACAAGCTTCGAAAACCTGGAAATTTTGTAAAATCACCCCCGACATAATTTCAAGACTAAAAAGGGGTAGATATCTAAATAAAAGAGTACATATGGTCATCCTACATAAGTGGTATTGTTTCATGTGAGCGTTATTTACTCCCGCTAACATTTCCTCTCATAGGTCCGTAAGGCTCTGAAGCGAGCAGAGAAGGAGATGCAGACGGAGCGGTCGGTCCCTGAAGCGCTTCAGAAGTGGCTCCAGCTCACACACGAGGTTGAAGTTCAGTACTACAACATCAAGAAACAGAGCGCTGAGTTTCAGCTCAGCGTCGCTAAAGACGAGGTAAGAGAAATCCACCATTTAGTTTTTTCCTATGCTTGAAGATCGACCTCACTGAAAAGTTTGTATTTCAGCTCCATGTGTGAGAATAATTTGTGTGTTTTTGATTTCAGGCGGAGAAAATAAAAAAGAAAAGAAGTTCTGTGTTCGGGACTCTTCACGTAGCCCACAGTTCATCACTGGACGAAGTGGACCACAAGATATTAGAAGCAAAGTAAAGACACAAACATCATATAGTTATTAAAGATGACAACAAGATTTAAACATTTATTAATTTCTGTTTTTATTTTCATCAGGAAAGCCCTTTCAGAAGTAACAGCGTGCCTGAGAGAGCGCCTGCACCGCTGGCAGCAGATCGAGAAACTCTGCAACTTCCCCGTGGTCAACAACTCAGGGCTGACGAGCCTGACCGCCAGCCTCTACTCCGACCACAGCTGGGTGGTCATGCCGCGGGTGTCGGTGCCACCTTACCCCATCGCAGGGGGCGTGGACGACCTGGACGAGGACACGCCTCCCATCATTCCCCAGTTCACAAGTGAGTGGAGTCACTTCAGTTGATTTCACACCACTGATGTTTTTTATAGGATGAGATTTGTGTCACTAAAAAACTAAATTTGAATCATTGTGTTGAATTTTGAACACGTGACCTGAGATTAAATTAAATTTCTGAACTTGCATGAAGCTACTTGAAAACTTAACTCTTTCTGCATGTTGCATATTGAGGCTGAATAAAAAGTGAGGATTCTTTTCTTTTAGTTTTAAATCAGCTTCTTAAATCTTCCCCCCACAGCGACTACGTTAATCCGGCCCCCGCTGACCCGTAACAGCAGCCTGGGCCGCTCTCGCCGAAGCCTGCTCAGCCCACAGTCCTCGCTGATGTCCCCCGACCCCGACCTGCTCTCCATGGCCAGCTCTTCCCTCTCCTATCGCCCCGAGGCCGACGACGAACATATCATGTTCAGCTCGGATAGGAGGGGGTATGTAGCGGTGGCCGGAACGCCGCGGAATGGTTTTACAGTTTGGACTCACAGGTGTTTTATCCAAAAAGATTCACACTGATGCTTTCAGCTTGGGGGTTACGTGGTACCTTCTGGTGACAACGTGAAGGATGCATGAATAAACCTTCACGTGGTGAAGTTAAAGATTCACTTCATAACATCTAAACTCCACCAGATCTGTGTTTGGTCCGTCTCCGCTCTCCCTGACAGGTGTTTTATCTAGTCACTGCCCCATGGTTCTAAACTGCTCCAGGAGTTAGCGTTTGTTTAACTAGTGTCCTTTGGACAACAGCTTACAATGATGTATAATCACCAAGAACAAAAAGTACAACAAAACTGGCCATTGAACTTCCTACAAACAAAGGGACATGATGAACAAAGCAGCAAGGAGCTAACTGTAGGTTCACTTTTGCTAACGTTAGAGATATCAAAGATAACCAAATTGAGTTGATGTTGTGGTCGACGACACAACTTTATCCAAAACAGACGTTTTTTCTTGGTTGAAATGTAGTTAAGGAAAGGGTAAAAGAATACATCCCTTTTGCCCAGCCTCTGAGGATACCATGTGTTGAAGTTAAATGCTATTCGACCAGTTTTATGATGAAATGCTGAGCAGCAGCGTTTGCTACAAGGAAATGCTGGATGTTGAAAATTTAGGATCTCTGAAAAAATTCATGAAATAAATAAAAACTGACTTTCAACAATGCATTTTAATCTATGTCTGAGCAGAGAATGTCCAAGTGCATTGGAATGGCTACACGCTCTGTGATCGGCTCATTGCATTTGAGGGTGGGGCTTAGCCATGGGTCAATATGCATAGAGCAGATCAAGCAGGACAGGAAGTTAGACCCTGAAAAAATATAAAAGGGTGTTTGGTGTCCAGAATGAAACAGCAGAGACGGACCACAAGTGGATCTGGTGGAAGTCTGGTGTTGGATAAAGTCACGAGTTGATCTTTTTATCTTTTCACATGGGATAAGCATCAGCAGGTGAAGTCATATCAGAGATCTTCATTTCTTTTTTAGAGATTGAAATTTGAAAGACAACTTAACATCCTTCTTTTGGTTAATAAAATAAAAAATCCCTTTGGTTTGTTGATGTTTCTGTGTCGTGACTGCGCTTCGTCTTCTCCTCTGTTTCAGGGAATCGGCTCAGGACGCCAGCTCCGACACCGACTCCCTCAGCTCCTCCATCGGCCGAAAGCAGTTGCACAACACGGAGCCCCCGTACCGCAAGATCTCCCGCGAGGAGCTGCTGCTGTTCAGCCAAACCCCGGAGCTCCCGGCCAACTCCTCCTCCACCCACACCAGCAGCAGCAGCAGCAGCAGTCTCAGGGACTCCACGCCTCCTCCTCTGCCTCCCACCCCAGCCACCACTCCCTCCGGCCCGCCCTCCACCTCCCCTTCGCCTGCTTTGGAGCACCACCCGTTTGCACACAGAGGCTCGCCCGACATCACGCGCACAATCCCCGAGTCACAGAGCGCCACCTTCTCGCAGGGGAGCGCCACCTCTCCGACGGGCAAAGGCGTGTACAACGGCATCCTGGAGAAGTCCTACAGCTTTGGTCAGCTGCCCGCCAGCATGCTCCCCAACGTGGGGCGCTTCCCCTCCCTCACCTCCCTGGACTCGGAGGGTCGGAGCTTGGGAAGGGATTACAAGCTCCAGAGCACCTCCTCCCAGGACTCCAGCGACAATGGAGAGAAAATCAAGCGCTCCTCATCTAAAATCAAAAGCTTATTTAAGAAGAAAAAATAAAAACTTTCAGAGTGAGATAGATGTAGAGAGAGAGAGAGAAGTAAGATGAACGAGTTGTTTTGGCCCGTGTACTTAAAAAATGGACGTCACTGTAAGCTAAAACTTCATTTTCTCTCTTTTTGTTTTTTTTTTTGTTGTCAAAGATGGAATGTAGCTCAGTCTGGATGTCGTTAAAACACACCTCAGACTGGTAGCCTTATTTTTCAATAATGCCTTTTTATTTAGTTTACTAAAGGTCAAGAAAAGTCAAAGAAAGGTCAAAGGTCATGAAAGCTGTCTTCCATATAGTTCAACGCAAACTCTCACTGTCTGTTTTATTTTAATTGAAGCCACCGTGTTTGGCCCAGCAGAGAATTAGGACGACGTTAAGGGAAAAAAATGAGGTTTTGAGAAAGATAATTTAGTTTTGAAGTTGTGATGAACAAGTCATACATTTATGAATACATTAATAATTCTACAAGTCTGAATATCAGCAAGAAAAAGTCATTAAATTTACAGAAGAAAGGTCATAAATTTGAAGGCAAGAAGCCATAACTTAAAAAAAAAAAATCATACTTCAGGAACAACTTTGAAAACAAAGTTGTTAAAAAAAACAAAAGCAATTAGTTTTTTAGTACAAGAATATGTTTTACAAGAATCTTTTTTTAAACATACAGAAATAACAGCAAAGATTTTTGAGATTGAAATTGTAAAATTATACAAATAAAGACAAATTGCAGGAATAAAAATATAAATTTATAAGGAAAAGAATCATTTTGAAGTCTGACTTGAGCAAAAAGGTCATAAAGTGACAAGAATAAAGATGCATTATACATAAAAATAAATTAGAAAAATTATTGCATTTACACAAAATGAAACAAAAAATTCTTAACTTGACAAATGAAGCTATAAAGTGACAAGAATAGGGGAGAGTTTTTTAAAATCAAGTATAATGCCGGTTAACACAAATATAAATGTGTTATGTCTGAAGGCAAAATGAACCAAACATGGAAAATTATAGTTTTTCTTTTAAATATAAAGTTTGAAGCTTTAAAATAAGAATACAAAGTTGTTAACTGACATTACTTAAGTTCGAAATTTACAAAAATAAATGAGCAAATTTACACAAAGTGTTGCACCTTTGAACGACTAAGTCACAGGACTACATTAAATTTTTACAATGAGAAAATTAATTTTTATCAAAAGTGAAGTTGTTAGAATAAAATTTAAAGTTGTACAATGAGAAAAAAAGGCTTAAACCTACATGGCTCAGGTTGTAAATTTACAGGTATCTCTGTGCAAATTTACTGATTAAAGTACAAAAATTGTTGCACGTTGACAGGTATAAATACAAATTATTAGTGTTAAGAAAGTTAAAGTAGTTGAACATTTATTGTTATTTTTTACAACTTACAAGTTGTTGATTTTGTTGTCAAATTGTATCGCCGTTTTGTCAAGTTGAGAATTTATTTTTGGGAAATGTGTGAGAATTTTTGTATTACAATAAATAAACGACTGCAAAAATTTTCCAAACTTTTTCAAACATTGGCAAGAGCAAAAAAAGTCACAAAAAATTCACATCTGAGGTTGTTCATTGACAAATTTTAAATCTATACAAATTGATTTGTAAATTTCTTAAGCAAAGATATTCTATGTACAGTTGAAACTCAAAATTTTGTTTTCTCAAAGTCTCATTTTTTGTTCTTATACCTGTTCTAATTCAGGTGTAGTCAAAAAAAAAATCAGATTTTAATCAAGTTTCGAAGTTTTGAAAGCAGCGATAAACATATTTCTTCCATAAGTGTCCGAAGTACTTCACCCTGCATTCTATAAAGGCTAAACTACTTGAATAACTTCCTCTGTAACAATAAAAATCCTGCTAAATGTTTGTTGCACTACAGCTTTCCTGGTATTTAGGGAAAGATCCGCTGCTTGTGGAAAACATACTGAAAAAATAAATAAATCTAGAGGGAAACATGGGCAGCAGCCGTGAAGTTACAGCACGTAAAAGTAGAACCAGAATTATCTGCTGTGTCTTTACTGCTGCTACTCATGGATGCCTCAATAAATATATTTATATACATATATGTATAAATACTTTGTTTTCACATTACTGTGTTCAAATAGATGTTTTTAAACAGATTTATACTGGTGAGGGTTCCTATTAACGGATGTTTACTGAAGAAAGTTTATCAAATATGCAGATTTAACCTCACACCAGTCATGTCCCCTGTACCTATGCCAACATTTCCTGTTCTGTCTTAAACACCCTTAAATATTTGGTGTCACTACCATTTTTTGGTGGAGTTGTTCGTGCAAATGATTCTATTTGTGCCATATTGATGCCAGAAGGTCATAGAAGGTTGTAGGAATATTTTTTTTGTTTTACCGGCTTTCCTCTCTATGCCGACGATGTGGCCTCTTCCATCTGTGTCTCCTGCCTCTGAAAAACACAAACACTGAAGTTTATAAGTGGAAAAAAGGAACTTCTCCCCTCCCCAGCACACACACACACACACACACACACGCAAACACTGAGCTCGAAGCCGACCCATGCAATACGTCCCCCAATCTAACCTTTGGGTTCGCACCGAGCGCTCTGATGTCAGACTGCTGCTTCACACTGTGACTTCTGCTCGTCGCCGCACAAGGTGACACAAGGACCCTCGGTGTTTAAGTACACGATGAAGGAAAGAAAAGAGCAGGACGATGAGGAAATGAATGTTTATGAGACAATAGTTTTCTTTTTTGAGAACATTTTGTGTGTGAATATTTGTTTACTGTAGAAGAATTCATTAAAAAATGGAGGCATTGGAAAGTTTTACTGTGTGTTTGCTTTAGTGGAAACTGTTTCTGGTTTTCTACAACAATGAAGAAAGAATTTCTACTCTGCATCATAAAGGAAACCCTGGCGTGATTTAATAGCTTTAGATGAAGAAAATAATCTCTTTACTTGTTGTTTAACGGTAAACTGAAAAGTTTTAACTTTGATTGTGAATTAAAGAAATCCTGAAATAGTCAATGGCCATGAAAATATAAGAACACATGACTTTTGATTAGGTTGACCATATTCTAAAAACCCAAATATAAGAGCCCCTACCCGGCCTCATGGAGATACTGAAAAATACCCAAAGATACTCGAAAATGAAAAAGTAGCTTCATAATCCACATGTTTATTTGGAAACTTCACCTTTTTTTATCCCAAAATTTTGACTCTTTTCTTCAAAATCTTGACTTTTTATCTCCAAATTTTAATTTTTAGTAACACAGAATTTTACTTTTCTTTCTTAAAATTCAACTTTTTTTTCTCAAAATCTTGACTTTTTTTTGGTCTCATAATCTATGTTTTTAACTTCATTATCCTACTTTTCTGACTTTCATCTCCAAATTTTCACCTTTTATCCCAAAATGTGAACTTTTTTTATGCAAAATTATAACTTAATCTTAAAATTATGAATCAACTTACTGAACGTTTCAATTTTTCCATCTTAAATTTTGGACTTTTTCATATCAAAATTTTGACTTTTCTTCAAAATCTTGACTTTTTATCTCCAAATCTTAATTTTTAGTAACACAGAATTTAACTTTTCTTTCTTAAAATTCAACTTTTTTTCTCAAAATCTTGACTTTTTTTGTCTCACAATTCATCTTTTTAACTTCATTATCCTACTTTTCTGACTTTCATCTCCAAATTTTCACCTTTTATCCCAAAATGTGAACTTTTTTTCATGCAAAATTATGACTCAATCTTAAAATTATGAATCAACTAACTAAACGTTTCAATTTTTCCATCTTAAATTTGGACCTTTTCATATCAAAATTTTGACTCTTTTCTTCAAAATCTTGACTTTTTATCTCCAAATCTTAATTTTTGGTTACACAGAATTTTACTTTTCT
Source organism: Thalassoma bifasciatum (assembly GCA_008086565.1). NCBI lineage: Eukaryota > Metazoa > Chordata > Actinopteri > Labriformes > Labridae > Thalassoma > Thalassoma bifasciatum. The sequence goes on from RPOG01001807.1 coordinate 122,581, forward strand.
TTCTTAAAATTCAACTTTTTTTTCTCAAAATCTTGACTTTTTTTTTGTCTCATAATCTATTTTTTTAACTTCATTATCCTACTTTTCTGACTTTCATCTCCAAATTTTCACCTTTTATCCCAAAATGTGAACTTTTTTTCATGCAAAATTATGACTCAATCTTAAAATAATGAATCAACTAACTAAACGTTTCAATTTTTCCATCTTAAATTTTGGACCTTGTCATATCAAAATTTTGACTCTTTTCTTCAAAATCTTGACTTTTTATCTCCAAATTTTAATTTTTAGTAACACAGAATTTTACTTTTCTTTCTTAAAATTCAACTTTTTTTCTCAAAATCTTGACTTTTTTTTGTCTCACAATTCATCTTAACTTCATTATCCTACTTTTCTGACTTTCATCTCCAAATTTTCACCTTTTATCCCAAAATGTGAACTTTTTTTATGCAAAATTATGACTTAATCTTAAAATTATGAATCAACTTACTAAACGTTTCAATTTTTCCATCTTAAATTTTGGACTTTTTCATATCAAAATTTTGACTTTTCTCAAAAGTTAGATTTTTTTTTTCCTCACAATTTGGACTCCACCTCAAAAGTGTAACTTATTTATTGTACTTTTCTGACTTTTCATCTCCAAATTCTGACCTTTATCCCAAAATTTCAACTTTTTTTTTAAGGCAAAATTATGACTTAATCCCAAAATTTGAGTTAACTATCTTAACATTTCAACCTCAAAATTATGACCTCAGTTACTAACAATTTCGATTTTTTTCAAATGGAAATCTAGAAAAATTCATTTCGACATTTTGACATATTATCTAAAATTTTGCCTTATTATAGGCCATTCCTTACACATACTCAACACATTGGTTTGTGCACTAGTATAAGAGAAAGAGGCTGTTATTTCTTCACTTCTCTCTCTCTCTTTTCCTCTCTCTCTCCCTGTCTGCTACATGAACGAACAGCACGTGTCTTTCAGCTGTCATGTAGTTATGAACTGGAACTTAAAATGTGTCAGTTCATCTTCAGAAGAACTTGTTTTTTCAAAATTGTGGGAATTAATAAAACACTTTTCTCAACAAAAATTTTACACATGCGCACAATTTTCAGTGGACAGCTGGGAACCCTGAAGCTGTAGTTTTGTTCAATGACCACAAGGGGGCGACAAAGTCATACAAATTTAACAAAAACACAGAATGCATATGTGAGAAAGTTTCCTTTACTAGTCAGCTGCAACTGGTGAGTCTATGAGTAGTTGAATATTTTGTGCATGTAGATTTTCTCTTTGAAAAGGAGCTTTGTTTGATTTACAAGAGCTGATGAAATTCGTGGAGACTGAAGCAGAAAGACAAAAAAACAAAACTTTTGAAAAGATGACATTTAACAAAACAGAGTACAGTACATAAATTATTTAAATTCTTTGATTCTTTCTTGTCGTCTGGTCAGGACATAAACCAATTTCTTGAATTTTCCCAAGTCACACCGAAGCTCATGCTAAAAAAATATTTAGATGTGTTTGACAGCAGGAGATAGGAGTCAGATGGAGGAGGGGTGGAACGAATCTAAAAGGAGAGGAGAAAAGAAGGATAAAAGCATTGCAACAAAACAAGTGAATCAGTGGGGAGCCAAGGTCACATGAATGTGCGAGCAGCTGTCTTGTCAGGAGACAATACCGCAGCGAAATTGAGAAGAATAAAAACCAGGTTTTTGCCAATGGAAAATATATTTTTTGAGCAGAAAATACATTCTCATGTATCTAAAAGTGATTCTATTTTTTTTTTTTTATCAAACTTTCTTTTAAAAACATCACTTTGTCCTCTCCTGAACTCACAACTTTCTCCTGCCCTCTACAACTTGAAGAAATCCAATCATTTCGATATGTGTCAAACCTTGAGCTTGATCTCTCAAACAAAAGCTGGGCGAATTTGATTTGAGTGAATTCAGGAGCTTTGTGTGGATGAATAAAACATCACCTCTCCTTGATGTTACCCGGAC
>RPOG01001808.1:0-25744 GCA_008086565.1 Thalassoma bifasciatum
CCACAGCCTAAGGCTGACTCAGCTTATTCTGAGCCATCAGACTGTGAGTCCCTGCTCAGATGTGGCCATTAAAATCTCACATCAGTATGGTTGGATGGTTCTCCACAACAACAGGCACTCTGAAAAGATATACCCTCACTGTTTCAAAGCGTCTGACGGAACAAGGCAGTGATTTTAAAACTGTGGTTCATGAATCCCTCGTGGGACAGGAGGGCTAAAAAGGATCCAGAAATACACTCTTTGAGGCTTTGGCCTCTGCTTTTAAATCACAGATTGTTAGTAATTTTGTTTTGTCAGAGACATATGTTGCAATACAAAAAGCACAAAGCAATTGTTTGAGGATATGTTCCTGTACAAGTATTTTTAAACACATATGGTGTTTAACAGTGCACAAAAATAACCATTAAGCTAAATGTTTAGACTCTTCAGTCAATATTCAACTACATGAAGTTGATTTTTAGGAGGCTACTTGGACAAAAATGTTTTAAAAATAAGTATTAATCAGGTTTTTGAACTGCTAAACAGCTATGTGTAGTGGACAGCAGTCAAAAGATATTTTTAAGGGGTAAATGATCTGAAAGTTTGGTTGAATATGTTGAAAAGAATATCACCACACTACAAAAACTAATATTAAGTAAAGTTTTCAGGTCTTATTTATTAAAATTATCTTGTTAGGCTCATTATGAACCCCATTAAACTGACAATTCCAGGAAAATGTTTCAGTTCAAGATAATACAAGAAAAAAATGCCTGATGTAATGCTTGTGAAGAAAAAAACTGCCAATGTGGTTAGAGAAGCGTACTCATTTAATTTCTTGTATCAAGACATAGTTCTAATTTTAAGGAAACTGACTATCGTATTTTTCTTACTCCAATGGAAGATATTCCTATTTTAAGATTCATTTGTCATTTTTGTCCGGTAATATCTTGAAATATGACATTGTTTCTGGGCTTGTCAGGTGAATGTTGCTCAAAATAAGATTAATGAGATTTTTTTTCTGAAAAAAAGACATGAACTCTTGGCCAGATTTCATTTTTTTGCAGTGTTGTAGTTGGAGGCCGAGCAGCCACTGTGAGAGAACATGTGGTTATCTCAGTGTACCACCCATGACCATTCTACCCTGTTATCACCTGCACCTGTATTTGACATGTGAAAATATCCGCTGACCATTCAGCTGTGATAAATTTAGCTCCTGGTGCAGAGGATGGAGACGGCTTGTCAAGAGGGATGAGATGTAAGACTTTAAGAAAGATCAGTCGTAGTTTGAAAGAAAAAACATGAAGATCAAAATATCAAAATTACTCTGCTAAGGCCTGCAAACAAACATAACATGAGATGTGAAGAATTTTCAACTTGATTAACAGTTACTCTCGTACTTCACATAGTTTCTAATAACATGTTTGAAGTCTTAATGTCATGTTAGGCATCTCAGCTTTCTTACAGGCCTGGTCTTCGGATGATAAATTCACCATTGCATTTACCAAATATCACTTTACAGTAAGCATGTCAACATGGCTAACACATGGTCTTAATGTAAGTTGAGCTGGGAAATGAGCCCTGGCCAGTTTTGTGTTTTTGAACAACAACTTACAAATAAACACATACTTTGGTCGGAGAGCTGGAGCACACCTGAAGAAATGAATGAATGAATGAACGAAAATGTTTATTTCGAAAGATGTAAAAGAATAATACTAAGAGAGAGTTAAAACAAAGAATTTTGCAGTTTTGTATTGAATCTAAAGAAAAAAAGAAACTTTGCTAGTAAATCAAAACAAAAGAAAATTCTAAATCACTAATTCACCTTCTTTTACATTTTCAAAACGGAGTGGAAAGAAGTCAAACTTATTAGTTTCCACCCCCTCTCAAGTTTTAATTACCACAGTCTAGTTAGCCAACTGAAAAATACTGAGGTATTCAAGGTATTTTACACAGATCTTAAGTATTTTTACAAAGCACAAGACGTATCCATTTAGAAAGTGTTGTATAAAATTTCAAGCTAGCATGCTGCAGATTTCTAGATTCATTGCTCCAAAATAACAGCAAGAAGACAACCAACTACAGATTAAAGCACAAGTTACTTTATGCACAGACAGCTAAGTTTGAAAAGTTTGCATGAAATAAAACAAATGTTTAGCTTCAGACCTCAACATGCAGAGTGAACTCTGAAAAACCATCTTTGTTTCAGAAACTTCAAACATGATGTGAAGATATGATCTGAGCGTTCAGGTGACATCTGCTCTGCATTTCTCCATGTTTAACTGTACAGACGCACAACGCACAGTTATGGCTGTACCACAGAGACAAACCACCTGCAGAACTATTAATAGTCTACACACTGCATGTATAAAGTGTATACAGTATATATAGATGGAGGATATAATACAAAACTTGATCAGTCATTCTGACTGAATATGAGTGAACATGTTGAACTCGTGCTGTCGATTGATCCTCAGCATTCGCCGACTGTCAGTGTAGATAATATTTACAAGGTCAAGCTGATAGAGATGTTTACTGAGCTGCTGACACTGGTCAAAGGTCTCCACGGTGACGGAGTACTAAGATACAAACCCTGAGACAGAAACCAGCAAAGCAGGAAGAAAATAGGACCACAAATTCTTAAAAACTGAAATACTCAGGTTTCTTTGGTGTTTAAGGACTTTTTGATGTTTTGTGGAGAGTAGTTCACTGTATTAATTAGCAGGGTAAAGTGCCTCCTAGTGGTGTAATTGCAGTGGTATTCATAAAAATGGCTATTTGCCAAATTTGCTGAAACACATCTGGTCAGCTGTAAGTCATAAAAGTGTTGATATAGAGATTTTACTTTTCTCCTGACATCCTAAAGCACCTTCGCCTCATCAGTATAAACTCAACCCACCACTAATGGCACAGCTCAGGGGGCAGTTCAGGGTGTTTCAACCAAGGATACCGTGCTGCTGGAAACCTCCCTCAGAGATTTTGCTTCATATCAACATCCATCCATCTTCTCTCCAGCTGTCACTGGGTGAGAGGCAGGGTACACTCTGGACAAGTCGCCAGTCAATCGCAGGGCTGACAAACAGAGACAAACAACCATTCATGCACACACACACCTACAGGCAATTTAGAATAATCAATTAACCTCGTGGGCATGTTTTTTGGTACATGCATGCACGGGGGGAACATGCAAACGCCACCCAGAAAGGCCCACCTTGCCTGAATGGAGAATCGAACCGCTGACCTTCTTACACCATCACACCAGCAGCAGAGTTGCTACATGGAGGTATGGATCCATGCTTTTATGTTGAAAATCCCAGTTTGTCAGACACTCAGACCAACAACCATTCCACGTTTTAAGTCTCTCATATCACCTTTCTTCTCTATTCTGATGCTCATTTTGAGCTTCAGCAGCTCCTCTTCTTCACTGCATGACTACATGCTGTAGAGATACTGCCCTGTGATTGGCTGATTAGATATTCGAGTTAACAGGCAGATGATGATGACCTAATGACATGTTGAGTATAATGTGTAATGGGGGGGGGGGGGCATTGTCACTTGCTGTTTATGTCATTATGCAGAAAACTCTTTACTTACTTATTACTAATACAATCTCTCAAACTGGTCCCTTTTTTCAAGGGTAAAAAGATTTTTAAATGCTTCCCTGGGCCTTTAAATGGTCTCTCAGTCACTGATTTCATTTTCCAGCAGGACTTTGCTCCTGCCCACAGCGCCAAAAGTACCAAAAACTGCTTAATTGACCATGTTCTTATAGTGCTTGATCGGACCTGAACCCCTGAATTGAAAATCTATGAGGTCCAGGTCAAGAAGAAGATTAGCAAAAATGATGCTTTCAAAACTGCAAATGATGTAATTTCTAATTGGTCTAATAAACTATTTTCATTTTATGAGATACTGAGTTTTTAGTTTTCATACATTTAAAGTCAAAAATGTCACTTATAAAAGAAATAAATGCTGAAACATTTCCCTCTGTGTGTACTGGATCTACTTTTCTGAACGAACTATTGAAACAAATCAACTCTCACTAAATCCCAATATCTTCAGATAAACCTGTATATGACAGGAAGTGTTTGTGATGTCATTACAATAGCAAAAACCTGCAAAGAGAGCTAATCATGAAGGAATCACAGTTAACTAATCATAATCCAGTTTGGAGGCACATACACATTTTTAATGCAGTTCAACAGTGACAGTTTTCTCACTTAAAGTGAAGTTTTATTCTTGTTTATGCTTCATTTATCTTTTTAAAGATGCAGTTCTGCAGTAATCTTAATACACTTTGAGACTTCTGTTGTAAAAACAAAACAAATCCAATTTCTCTGGCACCACTTTACACAAAAACCCAATTTCTGAACCAAAATGAAATGTTCTCGGTGTCTTACAGCCTTGTGTAAACATGTGATAGAGTTCTGATTTACCATCAAACTGCTGTGATGGTTGTTGCACAGTTTAGAGGATGAGACAAAAGGATCTGAGAAAAAAACAGAAACCAAAGAATAGTTTGGTTTAAAAATCATACAGGAGCATCTAGCAGCATTCCTGTTGAGGTTATAAAAAAAATAAAATCTCTGACTTCCCGTTGTGTTTTGGCCAAGGCATCAGGAGACGCTTTTAAGTCTTGGAATGTCCCATGTGCCGGCCAAAGTCCAGATTTGTGGCAGAGCTTCAGTGACCGGAAGTTAGAAGACACATCTCAGTTTTATGCTGCTGCTGCTCTGGAGTTTTCAAGCATCTTCAGCTGATCAAGAAAGTAATTCACAGCCATGTAATTCACAGTTAAGATAATAAAAATATTAGCATCTGTAATAAGTTTCTCTGGATGCAGCTTGGTCCACAGCTAAAGGTAAATCACGGTGTAAAAGGCACTTCCAGGCATGTTTCTTCATGTTACAGGGAGTTTAAGTCTGAGATAATGGATCTGAATGTTGACGTGTCCAGAAGAAACTTATGATTCATGGCGGACAATAAAACGTATTAGTTACATGTGCAAACCTCACTTCCAATGAAGTTGGGATGTTGTGTAAAATGTAAATAAAAACAGAATACAATAACTAGAAAATCCTGTCACAACAGTGTGGCTTTGTAGTAAAAGAGTGCAGGCACTAGACTTACCTGCCCGCAGTCCAGACCTGTTTCCCATTGAAAATGTGGGGAGCAGCTGCAGCTGCAAAGCTTCAACAATTATTGTCCTCAGTTCATAAACACTTATTGAGTGTTGTATAGTTGATGTAACACAGTGTGAAACATGAACCTGTCCCAGCTTTTCAGGAATGTGTTGTAGGTTATCAGTTTGAACATTAAACATCTTGTCTTTGTGGTGTATTTAATTGAATTCAGGTTGAAGAGGACTTGCAAATCACTGTATTTTGTTTTTCTTTACATTTTACACAATGTCTGACCTTCATTGGAATTGTGGTTTGTGCTACTACAACCCTTTCCATACTGCAAGTTCAAGGAGTACATGACTACAAAAGGCTAATGCAAAGGTTAATCATCAATGTGGATTGAGTCTTCCCTCCACAACTAAACATGGGACCCCAAAAAAAAAATAAAGGGATGAGGCAAGAAGAATCCCTCAGACGCTTAGGTCCCAGATAAAAAAATCTCATGTTTAACAGTCTTGGAAAAGTCTTCCAGTGTTGAAGGTTGGTCAATTATAAACATTGTCACTCTGAGAGTAGCTAAGCGTCCACGTCCTCTAAAATCAGTGAATCACCCGGTGTAATGGAGATGTCTCCTGTAGGATGAGCTGCAATCTGCTCCAGGATTGTCTCTGACTGAAAGAGCTGATTGGTCCAGTCCTGACACACCTCTTCTATACCTGGACCCTCTCCTCCGTACTCTGGAGGGAGGACGTGTGGTGAGAAGAAGTCCCCCAGACTGTCCTGGAAATCAGACCCATGCATGTGGATCTACAGGAGAGAACAGAGAGACTGAGTTTAACTCTTCAAACACCGCAGCAGAAAAACAATCAGGTGGTGATCAGCTGATTTATCTGTTGCTGTTCAATCCTATTTAAATTATATTTTTGTTTTGCATATCTAAAATCCCAAAAAGAAAAGTTATCAAAGTTTACAAATAAAATCTACTCTATAACACATATCTTTCTGCACTGATGTAAATAAAGACACAAATATCCTGTTGCTGACCTGCAGCTGTTAGCATGACGTGATGACAAATCAAGAAGTTGTAAGAACACAGAAGTGGGTTTGTATATCTGCTTTTAACACAATAAGTGTGTTAAAATAGAAACTCACCCTCCGTTTGATCTTATCTGACAGAAGAGGAGAAATCATGGCGAAGACGGGACGGAAGAACATGGGCTCATTGACCAGATGGATTCCTCTGACTTTCAATGGAAAAGATTCCTGCACCCACCCACACACACACACACGTACGCACACACACACACACACACACACACACACACACACACACACACACACACACACACACGGTTAAACAAAACCTAAATGTAATCATCAAAACAGTGTCAAGGGACACCTTACATATTTCAGGTGAACCACATACTGCATCCATTACAATAGCATGGCTCTGTAGTAGAAGGGTCCAGGTGCTGAACTGGCCAGTCTGGAGTCTAAACTGACTATTGTCCAAATGAAAACATTTGGTCTGGTCTCCTCAGTGCCTAGATCTTCACAGCCAGGAAGAGGGGATGCTACACAGTGGTACACTTTTCCCTGATGCCAACTTTTCAAAAGTTGTTGCCACCATCAAATTCAAAATGACCGTATCTTATTCTTAAAATGGTGCAACTTTGTAGTTTGAACATCTGGTATGATGTCTATGTTCTCGTTTAAATAAAATATGGGTTTATGAGATGTGCAAACATTCTGTTTCACTTTATTATACAATGTCATAAATGTTTTCAAGTTGGGGTTGTATAAAGAGCCATGAAAAACAATTATGTTGTCAATTTAACAAGGTTTGAGTCAGTGAATATGGTGTTTTGAGTGGTTATCACTCAGTGAATCAGATACTCTACATTGTCACTTTGCACATAGTTCATAAAACAGTAATATCTCAGACATGTTTCAGTCCAAACACATGATATGACAGTGTGAACGGCTGTAGTTAGAGCCGTTTCTCTGTGATCAGATCAGCATGTCCATGTCTCAATCACCAGCTTTTAGCAGTTCTGTAAACCACCTCTGTATGTGGTCTGAGCAGTCAGACCGAAATATTTCCTCACCGTGTGTTTTCAGCTGTAGACGAGGCTGTCCACATGTAATAATCCTCTCACTTTGAGTAAATTCTAAATCCAGGGCCAAAAGGTTCCTAGCTTCCCCTTATGTCACTGCACAAGTAGAGATATCTTATATTCATTTGTAATATTCTGATAACGCGATGAGTTACATCAAGGGGCTCTTTTTTTCTCTTTTTTTTTCTTTTTTTTACAGGAGGCTGTTTTAAATCTTGGGCGTCATCTTCATTGCTACAAAATCCTGTTTGTTGATGAAAAACCAGCCCGAGGCATAGTAACACCCTAGGACCTGAAGATTCTTCTCCTACCGATAATACAGAGGATATCTTCCTGGCGAGGGAAGGGTTAAACTGCCAGGCATGGCCCAGACTCCATCCCTGCAGGTCAAATATGGCCTTCAAACCCCGCCTCTGTGTCTCTGTCTCCATGGAGATGATTTCTGATGTCATCAGGCTGATGCGAAATACCTGCAGGGCCGACCACTCTTTAGGGTTCCACTGACCTACAGACAGACAGATGGACAGACAGACAGACGGACGGATGGACAGATAGACAGACAGGTAAATCAGACATTCTGTGTAGAACTGGGCTGTAGGATCATGGGTGCAGACTGTCATCAGACTGCAAATATCTGGGCAGTGACTCGGCTAAAGTTTCTATTTTTCTTTCTTCTATTCTATAAAAATTACAACAAAGGCTGCTTTTAATGCTTTTGTTTTACAGGTCTTATAGACGGGGTTGTCAAAATAGATTCTTAGTGCTCTCCTTAAATGAATGATTATCATAAAAGTAACTTTTACCTACAGGTATGAAGTCTGATGCACATGTTGAACATGTTAAAACCAACCAATACTTCTAATACTCTTGTTTTTATGAGACTTGTCACCCAGGGGCCCATAGAGTGTCCAGACTTTTTCCTTCTAAAACCTTACAAGAAAAAATATTCTGATATGATTTTCTCCACTAATGGCATGAAACATTGTCTTGCCCAACTCCTTTTAGGTGTTTTCTCTGATCCACCCTGAATTTACAGGAAGTATTACATAAAGACACTTTGAAGATGAATCATTAGATTGAGCTCATGTAACAGAGGCTTGTCTAGGGGGTCAAAGTTCAAAGTTGTGTTGATGTCAATAAAAGAAAATCCATTACCTCTCAGACACCATCAGAGTTCTGGATTAACACAGCCACATGATGAGAATAGCTGAGAAATTACACATTTACATTAAATGTCTTCAAACGTATTCAATGATCTCTTTTACCTTCACTTTTAGCTCCCTCTTGTGGAAGGAGGCAGTTTTAACCCTTATACAAAGATTCATCTGCTTTAAATTTGATAGTTTTGTTGTCAGATTGAACCTCATCAGATCTGATAAAATGTGTTTTTGGTCAAACTCATCTTTCAGAGAAAAAGCTGCATTACCTATTTCATGTTCATGTTTCACTGACACATTTTGTGAAGTGCACAGTCATGTACAGCTCTCCTGAGAATACCAAGTCATGGTCAGAGTGCCATCTACTGGTCAAAACTTAAGTGGATTACACATATATTGTTCTAATTGCTCATCATTTTGCATACACATACTGACAGCCCCAGACTGAACACATCATCACATGAGTCTGGATCATGGATATGTGTAAAGTTACAGCTGCTTCTGTGAGCCAACCCTCCTGTTTACTTAATACACCCCGACACTTCAAGTTACTTCCTTTCTTGTCTACTTTTCTGTGCTGGGATTATTCTGTTTTCAGATATGTTCATTTGAATACAGCTTCTTGGAACAACAGCGTACGTCTGTTAGAAACTGGTTTTGTGCTATGTGAGTTTGTAACTCATCTGATGGAACGTGGTGTACAAGGCTAAAACATGACTGACATCTTTTTTTTTTTTTGGTCAACATTTAGTTTTAAATAATTTAGGATTGTGATATAAGTGCATTTTAACAGCATACATATTCATCCATGCACTGTCTTATCTATATATTTATATATTTATACTGCATCCTTCTCAGGCCTGCTTTTATTTTAAATTTCTCTCAATTTTTTTCTTTTGAGACTTTTTTTGTGTGGTTGTCTAGCTGGTTTTATTGTGGCCAGGGATGCGACGTTATTTCGTTCTGCAGTGCATCTTGATGTTATGCTAGATGTCAATAAAGAATCTATCCATCTATCCATCTATCATACTTGAAAAGTTAAATTACCAATTGATACCTTTTTGATCCACCAGAAATCATAAATTCCACTTTTTCAACTAAGTAATGAAATATCACAATAACCATGTGACCAAAGCTGAAAATCAAAGCTGTGTCCCAAATCATGTACTTCTGCACTTACATTTATTATTCTGAGTGCACAACTGTGTTCACAGTGACAGTATGAAAAAACATAATGCACTTTGATTTCTCAGCTTTAACACTTGAAACAGTCAAAAAATTGAATGTGGAAGCCTGGACACTTCTCACACTCAATGGTCACCATGGTGGTTGTATAGAAGAAGGGTAAGAACCAATCAGATGATGGTTGATGGTTGTAATCAATGAAGAACAGAAGAACACTGAAATAAAACTTTAATGTCTGGTTAATGCTGAGCTGCAGTGTTTGATTTGGGACAACTCTAACCTGAAAGATTTAGTTCACTGTTTTAGTGAGTGCAGACTTTACACAGTTTACATCATTTAAGTCTTGTGAGGCATCGTTATGATCCCTCCTGTTGGCCTGACTAAATAACAGAGAGTCAGGGGCCCAGTCCCAACTTCCACACTTAGCTGAGTTGGCTTGGCTGTGCATGTTTTGCTATATTTCTGTCATTTCAAAGGAATATTTCCTTTGTGTGTAGGGGTATTTAAAAAAGAACAACTGGACCGTACTTGACCCTTGTGAATTGAGAAGCTAATATTGAGGGGAGTCACACTTTGATCTCTTTAAAGGTAGAGTATGCAGAATCTTCATAATAAATTTAGTTTTTACAGGAATAATCCGACTCAATTGTCATCTCTGGGCCTCTGTACAGAACTGGACAGTGTCTGTGTCTGCCTCACCCCCTAATAGGCCCCCTCCTCACCTGTTTTGTTAATGTTAGGGTTGAGCTTGGGACGCTTCTGGGTGGGGAGCAGGAGTTTTTATGGGTGATGACCAGCCAATCACAGTCCGCCCAGTGAGCATGTGACTTTGTGAGTTGTTTGATAGTGAGTGGGAGACGCTATCCCGAAGTGGCTGCGATAGCGGCCATAACACAGAGACAGAATGATTCTATATCTGCAGTGTGATCGGCTCTTGAGTTTCTCTGACGCAATGCTGCAGGTGCTGACAGGGCTGTTTTTTATTGTCTATAGTGTGTTTACGAAGCTACAACTGTTAGCCAATAGCTACGGTCGGGGTAGTGAGCATGCGCAACAGCTGACGCTGAGCCACAGAGGAGGAGATGAGTTTGGCTGCTGTTTGTAAACAGAGAAGTGAAAATTTCTGCATACTTCACTTTTAAGTTTTGCAGCTCACACATCAACTGTTGCATGAGGCTTTAGCTAAATGTCATTTGGAAAGAACATCCTGAAATATTAAGACCTCAACTCCACATGGGTTTGGACACCGCAAAACATGGTGATAAAAACTGAATTATTTCTAAAGCATTTAAAGTCTTTATTTAATTCAAAATGGTGCAAAGACAAAAAAAAAAAACAAATGTTGAAGCTGAAAAACGTCCAGACTCACAGACACACAGAGGTTTACAGACCTATTCTGTAGACCAGCACCCTGCTGCCAGTATGGTCCCTCTGTGGGAGGACAGCGTGGTAGGATGTGTGCAGGAGGTCCTGAACTGAGGAGGGAGAAAGACAGGAGCTGATTTCAGGACTCTCCTTCCTCCAGCGCTGGTAGTTCAGTAAAAGCTGCAGAGGACAGCAGAAAAAGACGACTTAAAGGAGAATTTAATCATAACCGGACTCCAGCACAACACAAACACACCGCACTTCAGTTTAATCCTGTTGACTGAACTTTCAGTGTAGGTTTAAGACATTGGGGGTCATAGTTTCTTTAAATAGCATAAATGTTCTTGCTTTTATTTCGTCAACTATTTTCCGAGTTCTCTCCCAATTTTCAACCTTTTTTACCCATATTTGCTGCTTTTTGATAATTTCATGCCACTTCTTGTAGTTTTTGCCACTTTTCACCACTTACATAGACTTAGACTCTTTGGTTGAGAGTAAAACGGGTGTAGAGCATAAAACATTTACTGCAAAACACCTTATTATGACAAAACTCAGCTTAAAGAAAAATTGCACTGTCTGCGATTAGAATACTGCAGCAGGCCATATTGCAATTTCATCCAATTTGCGATTAATTGCCCAGCCCTAGATTGTGAATAAATCAGGACATTGTCAGCACAATGAGTGACGTGATGAGGAGCCTCTGATGGATATTATAAGACTAATCCTCTCTGATGCTCCAAAACTCCACCAGCAGCTCCACAGACTCAGTGAAGATCCCTGAAAACTTGCAGCATGAAAAGAAGACAGACAGAAGACAGCTGCTGGTGTTTCATAATCCATACTTGCATCAACTATGTGCACTTAACATCAAAGATGAGGTGGCCTTTACGATGCTGGTGCTATCTCATTTAATCAGGGATGGTGTAGTTCTAGATCTGTCAGGACTTTGGCTGTGATTTGAAGATCATCACTACAGCTGCTGCAATGACTTCAACCTTTATGTTTTTATAAGGAGTGATATGAGAGTCATAATGACACCTCTGTCAACACAAGCCCTGTGCTCATGAGTACTGAAGTGTAGAAACTGTCATTTATTTTTTTAGGGTCAGTTGTGATCTCTATGAGCTGGAACCAAATACAAGGAATATTCCCCACTCGCAACTTTAGTTGTCAGTGACAGTAAATGACGGGCTCATGAGCTGTGGGAATAACTTTTTCCCTTGAATCTGAATCTGGTGATAGAGTTGATTTATTTCTTGGTTGCCCTCAGCTCTTACTCTAGCTGTTCAAAGTAAAAACACAAAAAGTGTTGAAAGAAGCCGAATGCCTGAGGAGTGGAAGTGGTAGACATGGTTGCCAATGCAAATCACTTGTGCTATTATGTCACTACTTTTAAATTCAGTTGACTCTGCAGAGGCTGTTTCTGTGTAAGAAAGTTACAGGGACAATGTAAGACTCTGTTTTAGTGATGGATGTTTTTCTTTCTGCAGTCTGAGCTACAGTCACAGCTGCATCTCTAAGTCTTCTCTTCACAGTAAATCAAACTGAGACTGTGACTATATCACCTCTTTGAAGCTGTGAAGCTTGAAGCTGTGACTCAGGAACTTCTCTTCTGGTTTTGGTTTTGGCTGTGCGTACCTCTACCTGTGTTACAGTTTCTGGTTGTCTTTAGATGCTGAGGGAAAATCTCCTGACTGAGCTCACTGAAGACTTTCTTTGACTTCATTTCTCTAGAGAAAAAAAACTGTTTCTGGAAATATTCTGATGCTCTGTCTCTCTTTCAGTATTTATTTCCTGTTCCTGCTCATTCTTAGAGCCTTACATGACTTTCTGCAGCACAACACTGGTCATTCAAGTATACCATGAGGCTCTGGTCCCATGCTGTGTTCAGCTCTAACTTTAGACACTGTCTAACATCTAATTACATTAAGTGTCAATATAGTGAGAGACGACATCATATTACATTAATTAAGTCACAATGTCAACATATCCAAGCAACATCAATAGTTGTACAGATGTTCTTAAAACAAAATAAGTATCAAACTCCCTCCCTCCACTGTAACATTCTGTGTTGATGACTTTAAATCCCTTATTCCTTTCTCCTTCTTCAGTCCATTCACAGACTTTAGCTGGTCCAGAACCTCCTCTGATCTGAGTATTTTATTTGATTTACTGATCTATCTTTATCTTTTATTATTATTATTATTATTGTTATTATTATTATTATTATTACTATTATTATTATTATTATTATTATTATTATTATTATTATTGCTGTTGTTGTTGTTGTTGTTGTTGTTGTTGTTGTTGTTGTTGTTGTTGTTGTTGTTTGTTTTTACTGTATTTGTCTGGTTGGGTTTAGTAATTGTGTAACCTTTTTTTTCCTCTCTATGTACTTATTATTATGTTTCCTCATTCCCATTGTGCTATACTTGTGGATACAAGTTGAGCTGTATATTGAGTAAACCAGTTGGTTGTACAAAAAAAAGAAAGAAAGAAATCCCCCTGTTCTTCAGCAGCGTCACTAACTACACACTGACCTCCACTCTTAAATCTTCTTCCTCCATTTACCTCACTGCTCCACTTTCTCCCTCCACCTCCATGTGGTCTAAGGTCTTCTACAGCCTGTGGATCTCCTTTCTACCAGACATGTTTAAGACAGACTTACTTTTCCAACCATGTCTAAAAACACATCTTTGAAATATTCTGTTTGAAGACATGAGTTGTTTTCACGGTGATTGTATGCTCTGTTTCTTGTCTTAGAGACACACCCATCCTGTGACTGCCATGATGAAAGTTTATCTTCTCATAGTTGTGTGTGTGGATGTCAACACCAACAAGACGAGAAACGGAGCTCTAAATTTGTCATAACAATTTTTGTGTGTGATCAGAGGGGTAAAGTGTGTGAGGTGCACACACTTCAGAAAATATTATATCAAATGGAACTGGTGATAACTTTCCCCCAACTCCTGTTTCAATTGAAGTTTGGAGTCAAATCTGTGAGGTTTCATTGCAAACTTCTGCTCAAACTTCTTCATTTTACTTCTCAAGAAGCATTACTCCATGAACAGTAACTCTTGTGTCACTGTCTCACTAACCACAGAATCTGACAACATGTGGGAAGAGCAGGTTTGAACGTGCACAAACAGGAGCAGATAAAAGGTTGTTTTTTTTTACCTGTTCCTAAAGCTCTACACGGCCTTCTAGCCCCTTAATTTGCACATCTTGACTCATTTTATGTTCATTTTATCACTGAGGTCCTTGAATGTATCTCTTTTAAATGTCTCTCATGTTACCAGGTGAACTTTCATTTTAGCCCTGGACTGCATTATTACCACCAATAATTTTATCACCAGTGTTTTATGGTTGTTTTTATTTTATGTCATCGAATTTTGCTTTATTTGTTTAAAAATCATTTAATTTAAGTAATTTATTTAATTTGGTAATTCTAAAGATGAATGCTGTTAATACTGATTTTGATTAAAGTCTCCCATTTATTCATTGAAAAAAAAAAAAAAGGCTATGATGACATTTTTTGCCCATATTCAGTCAAAAATTTGATATCAGTCAAGTTTTTGGGAAAAAAGTCAATTTGAAAAGATAAATGTCAATATTTAGACTTTTTTCACTTAATTTTGACTTGATTGTCTCAAAATTTCTACTTTCATTGACTAAAAACTTTGACTTTTCATCTCAATATTCAATTTTTTTTTTTTTTGCATAGTAATGACTTTTTATCACAAAAGTACAGCTTTCTATCTTAATGTTTTGACTTTTTATCTCAAAATTTTGTGTTTTTTTCCCATTGTAATTTTGACTTTATCTAAAATTTTGGCTTTTTATCTTAAATATTGACATTCTTTCTCTAAAATTTTTATTTATCTCAAAATGTAGACTTTTTATCTAAATTCTTTTTCCCTTTTCTCATAATTTTGAAGTTACTATAAAATTTGCCTTTTTTATCTCAAAACTTTCATTTTCCCCACATAATTTTGATTAAATTAGCCCAAATTTTTGACTTTTACCTCAAATTTTGGATGCCAAATTGGCAAAAAACCTCACTCATTAAATTTTGTTTGATATGATTTAAAATCATTTACCTTAACTTATTTCATTTGGTTGATTTGGTTTATTTTAAGATACAAAGTTCTCAAACTAATTTTAATTAAAGTCTAGGTGTTTTATATCATTCACTTATGGCCCATTTCGATGTGTTAAAAAAGATCAGAAACAGGCTATGCTGAGATTTTTTCCCCAATTTAAGTCTAAATTTTGAGAACAGTCAAATTTGGGGGAAAGGGCAATTTGAGAGACAGCATGTGAGATAAATGACAAGATTTTGACTTTTTTCACATAATTTTGGCTTTACTGTCTCAAAACTTCTTCTTTTATTGGCTAAAAAAAGCTTTGACTTTTCATCTCAATATTTAAAGGGTTATTTTTTTTGCATAATTTTGACTTTTTATCTCAAAATTTAGATTTTTTTTCTTCCTCATAATTTTGACTTTATCTCAAATTTTAGCTTTGTATCTCCAATCATTGACTCCCTTTCTCTAAAATTTCCATTAATTTAAAAATGTAGACCGTTCATCTCAAAATTTTGAATCTCATTTTAAATTACTTTAAAATGTTGGCTTTTTATATCTCTTTTTTTTTTTTTTCATTTTTCCCCACATAATTTTGATTAAATTACCTCAATTTTTCTTTGTCTGTGCAAAAAAACAAAAAAACAAAACCAACTCTCATCAAGGTCAGGCATTCATTTTTTATTTTTATATCTGGCAGAAGTGGGCTTCGATATTATCCTCTTGAGAATTTTTTCCCAGTCAAATTTTGGGGAAAAGGGCAATTTGAAAGAGAGAATATGAGATAAATGTCAAGATTTTTCTCTCAAAACGTGTACTTTGATTGCCTAAAAACTTTGACTTTACTTCTTGATATTTAAAGTTGTTTTTTTTATTTTTTTTAAATGTTGACTTTTCATCACAGGAGTACAACTCTTTATTTGAACATTTTTGACTTTTAAAAGTGTACAATTTTTATCTCAAAATTTTGACTTTCACCTCAAAACTTTCATTTTTTCCCCAACATAATTCTGATTTAATTGTCTCAAAATTTTGACTTTACATCAAATTTTAGACGTTATTTGAAAAAAAAAAAAAAACCTCAACAAAGCCAGGCATTCATTTATATATTTTTTGATCTGGCAGAAATGGGCCTCCATATCATCCTCCTCTTAACTTTAGCTGTTATTTTCTGTTCTCTCTGTGACACTCTGTAGTTTTAAATCTATGAAAGGTGGTATCAAAGTGAATAAAGATTACTTTGAGTATATGAAAAATGTTGGCAGGTTATTAACCTACGCTCATATTTTTTTCTTTTCTTTTTTTTTTAGGTCAAGCAGTTTGACTGTAAGTTTCTGAACTTCAAATGTGAACTCTATCTGATCAGCGCCCCCTGCTGGCCGTCTTTCTCTGCAGAGGAATGAGTTTGAACACTTTATTTAGAAGTCGCTTAAAAAGTGATTGTCTTTTATTTTGGCTATAATTATTAATGAAGAGAGTTCAGGCTGCAGATCATGTCCAGACTCTGTGTCAGGACTGAAACAGAAACCACTTTTTGTTCACTTCTTGCTCCAGGATCTTAGTAAAACTCAGAGCCAAACTTCACAGACTAACACTGAGATCTTCAGAGGCTCTGCTAGTTCACTTTGTACCTTTAGAGACAGATCCACGTCGAAGTCTCTGGCTCGAAGAAACTTGATGAGGAATCCGTCGGAGAAGTTGCTGACGGTGGACAGCTCAGTGGACTGCAGGGCTCTCCGCCTCAAGCTGCTTACAAACGGCTCCAGCTGCTCCGAACTCTCCGGGAGCTCAGAGAGCGAAGGCCCGCTCATGGCTCACTGGCTCCGGACACTTTTCACTCTACACACCGCTGAAGAAGAGCTTCCTGCGGCCGGAGAGGGACGGCCTGAAAAAACAGTCTGAAAGCAGGGAAGTTTGGACAGTGTGTGTGTGTGTGTGTGTGTGTGTGTGTGTGTGTGTGTGTGTGTGTGTGTGTGTGTGTGTGTGTGTGTGAGAGAGAGAGAGAGAGAGAGAGAGAGAGAGAGAAAGGGAAGAGTTCATAACAATACATGACCTGAATCTCAACATGTGTCTATTGAATGTCTCTGAGTGAAGAAAAACCTGAAGTATGAGTGTAAAATAACACCAAATATTGAATAAAAGGTGCTGAAAATGTTTTTTTTTTTTTTTTTAATTGAGGTTTTTATTGAACTTTTCAGGGACTGAGAATGTCCCTCCATACATGAACACAGTTAAAATGGACTGTGCTGACAGACTTTGTACATTTTTGTCTCTTGAAAAACATAAAAGTAGACAGCAAAGACGGTGGATACATTATATTCTATAAACTAATGTGTTTATGTAGAGTATCTGTATACACATACATTCACTCATACCATGCATACCTGCACACAGATACATACATACATAACCTGTTTCCACATCCATCACATAGACATGATGTTGAGCTGCACAATATTATAGGACTGTATTTGAGGACAGAAAAAAAGAGAATGTGTTGAAAAGCTGAATTTTGGGATATTTCATATTTCACATGTTGCAGTTGATGTGTATGAAGGACACAGAGTGTATAAGTAACATCGAATAAAGTTTTATATAATATATGATAAAGCCTAAAAGCCCCATAATGTTGTCTTATCTTATTTTATCATGACTCAGAAAGCTGGATATAAATAAAATAATATTATCAAGGTTTAGACCTGTGTTACATACTGACTGCAGTAGGAAAGTTACTTTTCTAATGTAAAGAAATTATTTGTTAACTCATCTCTTTGAATTCCTTTATGAAAATTTACTTCAATGACATTACATTGCCTATGAAGCCAGATTAGGTAGGATTATTTTTTTAAACAAACTTTACCTAGTTACCTCTTGGTCAGAAGGTTATTTAACTGAGACTGTATTGTTATTGTATTGTTCTTATTTTATTTTATTTTAGATTTTTGTATTTTAACAGTTTGTTTATTTGGGTGTAAAGTGACCTTAGGTGACCTGGAAGTTGCTTATAAAAATGTATTATTATTATTATTACTATTATTACTATTATTATTATTATTATTATTTTTATTTTTATTTTTATCATTATTATTGTTATTATCTCTACAACTGTGTACAAAAACATTAACTGTATATAAAGAAACTATTTATTTCTATTGGCTGTGCGCTTGAGGTATGTTCAGTCATAAACATGTTATATTGGCTAACTAGATGAAAATGCTAAAATCAGTGTGGGACTCGTAAAAATCAAAATATTTAATCAGAGGGTCTGCAATTAATTCATCACAATCCATTGACATTTTGAACTGAGTCATATGCATAAGCTTAAACAATGTTTCATAAAGGGTTAAACAGGGCACAGACATGACAGGCATGAGTTTATAACTTTACAAAAAAAGATTCATATTTAAAAAACCACAGCCAGGTGTTCGTCTGAAGGCTTTTCTTTTCACCATGGTACAAATTGTATTTATATGACTCATCAGTGGAATCTATGAACAAATATAATACAATAGTAAAGATGTTTCATTCAGTGTTCCTGTCAAATTAACAGAAGTTTGTTCATGCTACAAAGTAATAAAAAATCTATTTGCTTTCATCTGAATGTATTTATATTTTCTTATTGTAGATAACAAAAATGATAGAGAAATAAAATGAAAATAATAGATCAAATAAATTGTTAGTTGATGAAATTGTTTGGCTTGATTCTGTCTGAAGCAGAGATTTTATCACCATAATCTTTAAAAATGAACTCAAATTGTCCCTGAATAACAGCAGACGCAGCTGTGTCAGAAGTTTGTGTGTCAGCAGCAGAGTTTTGATGGTTGGTGTCTGTTTGGAACTGGATCAACACTCTCCACCCTTTCACCTACAACAACCAACAACCAGCTGATCCAGAGGAAAGTTTGAGCAAATATTGAAGGGACCACAGTTTGATATGTTGTAGTTCAGGCTCAGCAGGCGAAACAAAGAGAGAGAGAGAGAGAGAGAGAGAGAGGAGAAGAGAAGGAGTGGTTTGTTGGAGCTGTTGACTGTTTCTTCTGGACTGGTTGATCTTTTCAGCCCTGTAAGAGGAAACTGGACCTGACCTTCATAGATACAGACAAAGAGGAACAGAACTGTGCTGTGCTTCAGATCTTTTTGGAAAAACTCAACAGACCTTGGAGCCATTTACATGCAGCTACCAGCTTTTATCTTACAATGTATAAATAATGTATTAATAATGTATGAATAACTGGAATGAATCATGTACTTAATGATTTGTACATTTACATTTTTTATCAAGGTCACAAATCAAATCAAAGTCTATCCACGAAGGTTTCCCTTAACTACATTTGGGCTGTGCATGTGCTACTTTTATAAAGCTGAAGTTCTCACATTCTACAGAAACTCATCAACTCTTACAGCTGACGTCTTGAAATGAAGGAGTTTATCAGGATGTGAAAATGTTAGAGTTCAAAAAACACATCAGAGGACACAAGAGTTAAGAAAAACAGCTCAGAACACAGGATCAGAAATATTTGTAAATTTAAATGTTGCTTTCAAGTCAAAATAGTCTGAATCTAAAAAAAAAGAAAAATCCTGATTTAATCCTGATCCTGATATAAAAACATCCACACATATTTCCTCCATATCGCCCCCTAATGGAGAACCTTTTCCCTGGTCAGAGTTTGCTGATGACGGGATGAGGAGGTTTGAGCACTCGCAGAGAACGACTTTGAAACAATGAACTCAGAAAAAGAAAAGAAGTGGCGTTAAGACTGATCTTTAGCCCCCTCACAGTTAGTCACAGTGTGAAAGTTGAGAAATGACCTCATAAATAAGTTTTTTGTCCCCGACTGATAACTCTGTGTGTGTGTGTGTGTGTGTGTATTTTGCTTGCTCATGCAGTCTGCCCCAAGTGGACACTCAAAGAACTGCAGGTTTTAGCTCTTCTGCTTTAGTTTCATTTCCACAAATATAAATAACACAAACATAAATAAATAAAAATACATTTTGATTAAATATAAAAGTACAGAATATCTTAACCCTGTAAAGCTCAAACTACTAAAAATTGTCTGAAAATTCCTAATTTTTGTAGCTGAGATGTTTATTAACCCAAAATCCACATAAAAATATTGCTTTATCATTTCATTCATGATAGATTTCTTGTATCACATTTGACACATTGGGCAATTTTGCAAACTATTTAATCTATTTCATTAAAGTGTTTCAGTAAATATGCATTTTTTTCATGCAGAAAACACTTCTTTTTATTTTTTGAAAGTAACTATTTCGATGTTATTCTTGCTGCAACTTCTTGAAAATAAAACAATGATTTTCTTAAATATTTTGAAAAGGGCCAAAATACAACTTCAGTTGACTGTAGTGATATGACAAGCCTCAAGATGGTTTTTAAAAATATTTTTAAGAGGTTTTGAAAGAAACTATCTATTATTTTGATGCTAAAGAGGTCTTTGAACTCATGTATCAAATATGATACGTTTGACTTTGAAGGGTTAATTTTGTTCACTCTGACTTACATTTGTTTTGTGTTTCTTTATGTCTGTAAATCAAAGAGAGTGAGTGTGTAAGTTTCCATGAGCCAAACCTTATTTTGAAAAGTATCCACTGCATGAATGAGTGTCGTCTGCACTTTGGACTTTGAACTTTATCTTTGTATCTGAGTGTGTGATAAGTGACTGGCTCCCTGACAAACAGTCAAACCCCCCACACACACACCCCCACCCTGAACCTGATAGTTTACCTTAGTTTGCAGTTGAACCTTTAACCAAATTGTGACTGTGTTTAGTTTGATTGTGTCAGAATCTCCTCATCATATAAGTATTTGAAAACAATGAAAAGCTTTTTGAGAAGATTGTCTTCTACTGAAAGTCTTCAACCAACCTGCTCCTTTTTAAACTAAAACACCGGTTGATCTTTGCTATCTTGGTGTTTCAGATGGCAGAGCTGTTTCACTGGTTGAAAAAGGAGCTTTTTGAAAAAGTCCAGTCCAGTCAGTCTCTGTTTGAAAGACAAATGAAGACAATTATTGAGTTTGAAATGATCTAAAACAGCTCTGACATTGTTTTTTTTAATATTCAAATGTACAATTTCCACTCAATTCAGCATCTATAAGAATGTAAAAAAACATGAAACCTTTTTTTAATATAACTTGATCTTAACTCAGATGATAAGAGATTAATGTCAGATTTGCGTGTAGATGAGTCTATGAGTCTATAAATCGGATCCTTATGTCAGGTCGCCTTGTCTCACTGTGGCCCCTGATTCACTGGTTATGTTTGACTTTTGATAAGAAAACAACTCATCACACACTCACTCTGTGTCAGTCTTTACAGACACACATTAGAAACTCTCTGCTGAGCATCTGCTGCTTTAAGAGGAAATTTTTAGTTTGGTTTCATTTATTGCCTCCCACACTAATGTCCCCCTAAACATCAGAGCAGCTCAGAGCTCTGAGTCTTTGTAAGGTTAAACTTACAAATCCTTCTCTTTAATACAGCTTTTCATATGGAATAAATTCCTTTAAGCCCTGGACTATATAACTACCATCATTACTTTTATCACAACTTTTAAACTTCATCTTTATTCTTATTTTGTCTAATTTACTGTTATGTTGTATTCATCAGAACTTATCAAATTAATTTCATTGCACTGATTTAATTTGTACTTAAATTAATTTTTAGAACTCTCCTCACACACCGATAGTTTCTATTGTCTCTGTTCTTCTGTGAACACGTCTGAATGTCTAAAATCTGATGTATAAACAGAGGTGAGTTAAAGTCAAAGTGGTGAAAGTCAGGAAACTGATGACGTCACAGCAGAGGATGTTACATGAGGCCTGTTGAGCAGTGATGCTGTGAAGCAACAGACGAGATGTTGGTCAAAAACAAACTGTTCTGATGTGAAGTAATCTGACACAAGTTCACAATGAAAAATCAGTCAAAGAGGGTTTTTTTTTTTCAGGGAGCTTCTGTTTGAGCCAACACAAAACAGAACAGAACTGCTCCCACTATGGCTGAGCAACACAAATGAGATTAAAACACAACTGTAATGTTCTAATGTCAGACAGTGCAATATTTTTATAACCTGAAATGTGTCAAAATATCAGCTACACTTTCTACAGCAGATGTTTTCTGTTCTACATCAGAGTTACCCAACCCTGCTCAACCAAAGAGGCAAACTGTTAAAAACTACCTTTAAAACCACCTTAATCCTGAAGTAAACTCGCTGAGAGAATTTACTGAGACGGTCCTGACCAGTTCATGGTTCTGGGTGAGCTGAGGAGAAATGAGACCCATGAGGGTTGATGTGTTGAGTTGGAGCAGGGTGAAAGAACCAGGACTTTGTTTCTTTTTTCTTGTGACATGTAGCACTGCACCACAACTGAGGGAGACATGAGAGAGAACAGGAGCAGACTCTTGACCTCAGTCAGTCAGAAAACTCTTGTTTCTCTTCAGATCGTACAAATCTTTCGCCTTTTACTAAAGATTTCCGTGGAGAGGAACAACAAGAGATTACCTCAATTTTTTGATGCCCTGCTCTGATGTGGGGCTTTTCTTGACCTGTTAAAAACAAATGTTAGTTTTTCATTCAATGCTGTGTTTGTCTTGGTGTGTGTGTGTGTATCTCTCAGTGCTCAGGTGATCTCTACATAATTGCTCTGTTTTGAAAATGTTTTACTAAGTAACTTTAATTTTTCAGGTGAGCTCAAGTGTTTGTGAAGAAAGAAAAACTTCCTACGTCAAACTGATAAGTATGGAAACCCATTTTTGCCATTAAACATACACTGTTAGAAAAACTGGCTTTGATAATTTTCTTTCTTTTCCAATATCACGTCTACATCATGACAGTTATAACTGTGACTTAAAATATACAAAATTTGACATTTTATTCGAATTTGGGACTTTTTCTCTCAAAGTTTGACCTTTTAACCCATTATTTCTGATGTTGTACAACAAATTACTTGAAGAGTTTTTGATTTCACGCTCACATAGATGAGTGAAGAAACTTCATGTTACACATATTTTGACACCTGAAGTCTAAACAGAGACCAGTATGCTGTGTTACTGCAGAGTTAGCACTTCAGATCAATTCCTCCATCATCTTTCTGTGTAAAAATCAAGGAGGTGTCCTCGACAACTATTCTCTTCCCTTCTAACACAGAGAGAAAAGTCTGAATTTTCTCAGATGATTGGTAGTTGTTTCAAAATGGGGTTATTACAGAGAAAGTAGAGGCCAGTGTGAGGATTCACGTCATGTTAGTGACCGAAATAAGTCATGTACGACCTCACGAACATGTAGCACTGCACCACAACTGAGGGAGACATGAGAGAGAACAGGAGCAGACTCTTGACCTCAGTCAGTCAGAAAACTCTTGTTTCTCTTCAGATCGTACAAATCTTTCGCCTTTTACTAAAGATTTCCGTGGAGAGGAACAACAAGAGATTACCTCAATTTTTTGATGCCCCGCTCTGATGTGGGGCTTTTCTTGACCTGTTAAAATCAAATGTTTGTTTCTCATCCAATACTGTGTGTGAGTGTATCTCTCAGTGCTCAGGTGATCATCACAGAATTGCTGTGTGGACTTTATTCTCGACATTTCAGCTTTATTCTCAACATTATATTTCGACTTTATTCTCAACACTTCAACTTTACTGACTTGATAAGGAGGAGGGGGAAAAAGAATTCCTCCCCCCATTTTTTTCCCCCTCACTGTGGCCCCAATACTCTGTCGTATGTTAGTGACCGATACAACTCATGTACGACCTCACGAACATGTAGCACTGCACCACAACTGAGGGAGACATGAGAGAGAACAGGAGCAGACTCTTGACCTCAGTCAGTCAGAAAACTCTTGTTTCTCTTCAGATCGTACAAATCTTTCGCCTTTTACTAAAGATTTCCGTGGAGAGGAACAACAAGAGATTACCTCAATTTTTTGATGCCCTGCTCTGATGTGGGGCTTCTCTTGGCCTGTTAAAAACAAATGTTAGTATTTCATTCAATGCTGTGTTTGTCTTTTTGTGTGTGTGAGTGTATCTCTCAGTGCTCAGGTGATCATAACATAATTGCTGTGTGGACTTTATTCTCAACATTTCAACTTTATTCTCAACACTATATTTCGACTTTATTCTCGACATTTCAACTTTATTCTCAACACTATAATTCGACTTTATTCTCGACGTTTCAACTTTACTGACTTGAAAAGGAGGAGGGGGAAAAAATTTCCTCCCCCCATTTTTCCCCCCTCACTGTGGCCCCAATACTCCATCGTATGTTAGTGACTGATACAACTCATGTACGACCTCACGAACATGTAGCACTGCACCACAACTGAGGGAGACATGAGAGAGAACAGGAGCAGACTCTTGACCTCAGTCAGTCAGAAAACTCTTGTTTCTCTTCAGATCGTACAAATCTTTCGCCTTTTACTAAAGATTTCCGTGGAGAGGAACAACAAGAGATTACCTCAATTTTTTGATGCCCTGCTCTGATGTGGGGCTTTTCTTGACCTGTTAAAAACAAAAGTTAGTATTTCATTCAATGCTGTGTTTCTGTGTGAGTGTATCTCTCAGTGCTCAGGTGATCACCACATAATTGCTGTGTCGACTTTATTCTCGTGTAAAGTTGAAATAAGAGTTGTGATATAAAGCTGAAATAAGAGCTGTAAAGTTGAAATAAGAGTTGTGATATTAAGCTGAAATAAGAGCTGCAAAGTTGAAATGACTGAACTTTTCCTCCTCCCCCTTTTTTAAAGGAGGGGGGTAAAAAGGGGGGAGTGACACCGGGGTTATGAGGTAGCATACAATCACTGACTATCAACTCATGTACGACCTCACGTTGTACATCGTGACGTGGTGTTGACTCCCTCTGTACTCTCTCTTGTCCTCGTCTGAGAACTGGAGTCAGTCAGTCTTTTGAGAACAAAGAGAAGTCTAGCATGTTTAGAAAGCGGAAAATGATTTCTAAAGGCACCTCTCCTTGTTGTTCTCTAATGGAGTTAAAAAACTACGGCTGCTCTGATGTGGGGCTTCTCTTGACCTGTTAAAAACAAATGTTAGTATTTCATTCAATGCTGTGTTTGTGTGTCTGTATCTCTCAGTGCTCAGGTGATCACCACATAATTGCTCTGTTTTGAGGATGTTGTGCTAAATAACTCAAAGTTTTCAGTTGAGCTCAAGTGTTTGTGAAGAAAGAAAAACTTCCTACGTCAAACTGATAAGTATGGAAACCCATTTTTGCCATTAAACATACACTGTTAGAAAAACTGGCTTTGATAATTTTCTTTCTTTTCCAATATCACGTCTACATCATGACAGTTATAACTGTGACTGAAAATATCCAAAATTTGACATTTTATTCGAATTTGGGACTTTTTCTCTCAAAGTTTGACCTTTTAACCCATTATTTCTGATGTTGTACAACAAATTACTTGAAGAGTTTTTGATTTCACGCTCACATAGATGAGTGAAGAAACTTCATGTTACACATATTTTGACACCTGAAGTCTAAACAGAGACCAGTATGCTGTGTTACTGCAGAGTTAGCACTTCAGATCAATTCCTCCATCATCTTTCTGTGTAAAAATCAAGGAGGTGTCCTCGACAACTATTCTCTTCCCTTCTAACACAGAGAGAAAAGTCTGAATTTTCTCAGATGATTGGTAGTTGTTTCAAAATGGGGTTATTACAGAGAAAGTAGAGGCCAGTGTGAGGATTCACGTCATGTTAGTGACC